>WJSH01006868.1:194428-272902 GCA_009757365.2 Lepidium campestre | reverse complement strand
TTATTATAAAGGGTAATGTTGTATTGTGAAAAAGGTAAAAAAATTATATAATAGGTTAAAAAAAAAAAAAAAATGAAACAATTGTGATAAGATTAGAAGATGTCGACCAAAAATTGGAAGTGGGATGTAAAAGCCAAAAGCAATTAAGCTTCTTATCGTCCTTTGTATATAATAATCCAATCAATGGAGCTGCATGTGACTATGGTCCTTTTCAGTTTGGCAAATATCATTGCGTCTGCCTCAATACATATTCTAACTATTGATACTCAATACATACATACGTACATTTATGCAGTAACACGATGTAGTAAAGGGTCAAATTTTAATGTGGATGAAAATCAAGTTGTATCTCATTTTCTTTGTTTCATACAATCTCATACACTACCAATTCTCCTAAAAATAATTTTTTTTGTAAGAAAGTGTGTATTCTTTTCTTATATGGCTCTTACAAATAAACTTTTACGAGGATAAAATGAGAATTTTGCTAGACACGATCCAACTCTGATCTGCCAACAATCTCCCGTTCAGTATTCCCACTAAGGTCTAAAATTGTGATCTTGTTTTGATACTAATTGTAGTTGGATTTAGACATATCAACTCTTCAAATCGAACGTAGAAATGTTTATATCATTCTCTTATATGGTTCTCATAAACCAAGCGTCCACGATAAAAATGAGTTTTACTTAACAGAATCTAACTTCAATTTGCCAAAAAAAAAAAATTTCTTGTAGTTAGTTATTAATAAATTATTCTCAGTCTTAATGTTGAATGAATCTGTTACAAGACAGTAGTAACACTAACCTTAACCACTAAATTATATAAATCTCAATGTAATTTCATCCATTTTAACAGTCTGGTGTACATTTTCGAAAACATTGAAACTTCATCAAGGTATAATAGTTCAAGTACATTCTCTAACAAAAACAGATTGATAAATATTAGTGTAAACAAATGATAACTAGGGAGAATTAGCTCGACTAGCCATTACAAAAAAAAAATTATGGACCAGAGTCGAAGCAATTGCGAGATATGTGCACACTGCTTTTGAATAATAAAGTCGTACTGTTCAGACATCCCACATGGTTTGAAAAGAAGAATACATGTTTCTGACATCAATCTCAACCTCATTTATTATTTATACTTTGTTTTCGTTAGTTTTCAAATAAATAAAATTTTACCAAACAGTAATGTTTTTATTACTTATTATCGAATATCTACATTTCGTTTCGGAAATGAACATCTATTTATTTATTTGTTTTGTTAACAAATTGGTCGTAAGCAAACAGAAGTCGAAGCAACTCACATCAAAATGTGTGCCTTATTTTTTCTGTTTTGTTTTTCTTTGATTGAGAAAAATGTTGATGTAAAAACATGAAAATGTGAGCCCAACTTGCCACAAGAAAACTAATGGGTGTGAAAGGCTAAATGTCAAACATATCTGCTAACTTGTCCGGATTTTAATATCGAATTTATTAGACTTTAAGGATATTAACTGTATTATTCTACTATTTGTTTTTTGTTTTTTTTAACTAAGGAGGAGTCTTGACCAAAATCTAAACTGATCTCTTGAAAGCCAGACGCAGTCCGAATTTAGACATCCGATAATCAAATAAAAATAATTAACAATTTGAGAGGAATCGATTTCTGGTATAGACCAACAAGGCAACTCCTATTTAAATGAAAACCACTAGACCACTATCATTTGGTTGCAAATTCAACCAAAAAACATTTAAAACATAAACTTTGTAGCTCAATTTCACTTAAATTCGCTTTTATAAAACAACCAAACTAACCATATCGAACGATATATTACATTAAACTCATAGCTTTTTGTTTTTTTTGTGATTTCATAAACTCGTAGCTAGATATTACATTATCTATATATATATATATATATATATAACTTTATAGGACAAAATATTTTCTTACAATGTAATTTTAAATTAGTACTTTTTAGCATAGACATTAATTAAAGACAAGGCATTGCTGGTTTCATGGCCCACGTTGACGATTCTAGCCCGAACCGAGTTCTTGATCCGCCCATCCATGACCTTACCCGAGAACCCATCGGAGCAAGTGTTCTCGTCGGTCAAAGCTGCACTAGTCCAAGTCTGAGCATTACTCATATGGAACGAAAACTGATCTTGACCTTTAGCATTTCCACACAACTTCAGTTCTTGAACCGACTTGGTCAAACGGTCAACGGTATCGCTGATCTCCTCGACGCAATCCTTGATGGCTTCGACCTCACGCTTCTTAAGGCCTTGCATACGTGTCAGACGTGAGACAAAGAGCTTCGTGGATTGGGCTCGGCTAAGTGTTACGGCTAGAGCGGTCTCGGCTAAGCGTTTATGGCTTGTTTGGATGTCGTTTGCGTAGGCTGAGAGTGAGTGGACGCATACGGCTGGGAATGAGGTTGTTTTGCAAGAAGATTGGATGAAGTTTATAGCATTTTTGGAAGCTCCGGTCGCAGTGGCCGCCGTGAGCTCCGACGAGAGTAGGTAGGAGATTGAGAGGATTAGAAAGAGGTATTGTTTTGCCATTGATGATTTTTGTGAGAGAGAGAGAGGGAAAGTGGGTACAATTGTTAATGTTGGAGAGATAAATAATTGAGTGTGTGGAGAGGAAAGAGTTGGGGAGTTGAATATTTATAGTCGGTACAATTTTTGTTTAGGGTTTATATGCTACTATTGGTAGCATGTGGTTGAATATTGAAATATTTTTTTAATTTATTTATGTTACTTATTAGGTAAAACATGATGGAATATTGAAATTAAGTGGAAACGGAAAAAAAGAATATTAGACTTTACAATATTAGGAATGTGAATTCATTTTGATTAAATTAATCAAATCTATAATTTGAAACCCAACTAATCTCTTTTGTCTTTTTAATGGTTAATTTAAATTGCAGAAAATAAATGTTTTCTTTAGTTTACTAACTTTTACATAGGCTAAAAGCTTAGAGAGAAAAACTTGTTAAGCAAAGCACAAACATATGTTATAATAAAGAGAGTGATATGAGCGTTTGTGGAAGGCTAATATATCTTGAAACAATTTACAACGTAAGTGTCTTGTTTATGAGCTTGTGATTGTGAGAATAGAGCTTATATATGTAACAATCCAAGGCCATTAGTTTTACACGAAGAGTTTTTTGTAGCTTACATTACAAAACTGCTGGTGGATGAGGTTCATCGGTGTGGAGCCTACTATTTCCGTTCTCTCCAAATCAAATGTCAAGCTGCTTGAAGGTAAAAGATTTACATATTGCTTTGAGTTAACTATTTGGTGAGGCTAATTGTAGCAGTTAGATGTGCTCTTGAGATGAAGAATTCCCAAATTCATAATTGTATTTTTATCAAAAGAAAAAGAATTCCTAAATTTCTTTTGCAAAAATTTGAAGTCAAATACCTATAGTCAAGTGGTTAAATATTCATGATTCTAATTGGATTTTAATTCTAAGTAATAGCGTTATTTTGTATGATAAAAGATTTAAAATTTAGATTATAGATTAGATTTTATCGATCCAATTATCAATGACAAAAATCCATATACAACTCGATAAATCTCTCCATAATTTTTTTGATATTTCATTACAAATATCTAATTTATCTTCAATTCTGTTCCATCCATTCAGCTTTGTGTTTTTTATTTTTCTCATAAAAAAAAAATGATGAAAGGGTCCACAGTCGACGTCGGTCCAGATCATAAGGTGAAAAATCAATGTATATAATATCAAACACAATCGGATAAGAGTCGCTATAAACATTTATCGTTTTATTAGAATCAAGACGGAAACAGAAAGAGCAAGAAATGAATTGCACCAATCAAGGCGTAATATAATCTAAGGAAATGATGAGTATTATTAGATTTGGACTTTAATTAACTTTGTCAAAAAGAACACAAGATACGTCCATTAATAAATCTTCCAATCAAATGACATTAATGTTCAAATATAAATGTTAGGTAATAAAATTAGGCTTCTAATTAATTTGTCAAATGACGGCTATAAACAAGGTCACAACCAAAGTGATAATTGTTTTTGCCAATACCACCAAATAACTATTTAATCGCTGATTTAATGTTACTTAATTTGTAATGTCCAAAAATGAAGGTTTAAGTATACATGAATATTCGACAAAAAAAAAGTATACATGAATATTTCTTTTAAATTGAATATGTGGTAATTGTCTACTTATGCAATTTTTCCACTGGAATTCGACTCTAATAAATCGTGTAATCATTATATGATATTGTTTAGGATTTTAGAGATGGTTTGAATTATGAATTGAGTTTTGTTGATTTAAAGAAAAAGTTGACCGCAATAATCTATGCATATAGTAATAAATTAAAGTTATAATGAATGTGAACTAGAAAGTTAAGAAAGTGAGATGGAGACTAGTAGATTATAAAGCATACCGACATAACTAAACTGTTGTTTCCATGTAGATCATTTATAAAACTTAGAAAAATCAAATTATGTAAGTAAGTTAAGATTGAATAGTAACTTAACACTAAGGATCAACCAAGTCCGTGTGTTTTTTTTGGAAACGCTTCTTCACTTACATCCTCAAGCAGTTGGCTTTCTCTGGCTTTTACTACCGACATATACTTTTTGTACTAATAAATTTTATTTTTTGTTTATGGGTTTTTTAATTATAGCGTCACTAAAATATCTAGTTAAAGTGGAAAACTTGTAATTATTGAATGAGTGGGACAGTGAGTGTCGTATATAGAATTAAAGCTTTGGTCCAATAGCAAGTTGGGATATAATAATAGAGGAAAGAGGAGGAACAATCCGATCATGAAAATAAGAAATCCCACAAATAAGGAACAACAATAGTCGGCATGTGAACGTGATCCATAATTAGTTGCTGGGTCAAAAGCATCGTCGTACACCACTCTCTTCGAATGTGTGTGAACTCTCTTGTTGGGAAAAGGAGTGGGAAAACATTTCAATGCAATGAATTTCCATTGAATATAAGTCTTTCTTATATGTATCTAAAGTATTTCTTATTAACAAAAAATCAGTAAAGCTGATTTGAAAAATAAGCTTCAAAAGACATTGAGAAAATGTTAAACATTATAGGAATGCTTTCGTATTGTTTCAAATATGTTACTGAGCTACTAAGAAACATACCACAAATGACAGAAGTATAGTAATAGTATGTTCTAGTTATAGGGCAAAACCTTAGAATTCGAAACTGTTGGGCTATGTTGGGAAAAAAGGCCCAAAATTATTATTGTAGCCCAATACCACTGGGAAAAGCCCAATGGTAAAATTTGTCGTTTTATTATGTCGTAATCTTTTGGCAATTTATCTTTAACATCTCGAGGTTTACATAAGTGTAATGCCAGTTTGCTAGGGTTTCTTGTTTGAGTCTTTGTTTATTATTATACTTTTTCGATAAAAGAGTAATCGTTTATTATTTCGAAAGTCTTCTTAAATTATTAGTTCTAATTCTTAGCAAAAGCTTTGAACAACAACTTGGCATTGTTTATTTCGTGCTCCAACTTAACGAGCGGGGTCAGGAGTGACTTCTTGACCGCATCCGAAATCCGGCCCTGGACTGAAATCCTTACTGGATCCGAGAACGGGCTGGAGCAAGTGTTCTCAACGAGATGAGACTCAGCCGAAATGGTACACGTTTCAGCATTGCTTATGTGAAACAAACAGTCTTCCCAAGTGTTACAACGTTCCAGCTCTTGGACCGTACACGAACAGTCAGTATTGAACGTATCGGTCGATGGTGCGCAGTCTTGAAGGGTTCGGAACTGGCCATTTCTCATTAGTTTAGAGGCCAAGAGCTTCACGTACCGGGCTTGGTTCAGACTCACGGCTATAGCAGCCTTCACGAGGTATCGAGGGTTTGCCTGGATCGTATTGGCATAGACCGAGAGAGCTTCGACGCATAAGGATTGGTACGTTGTTGCTTTGCAAGAGGATTGTATGAAGTTTAATGCTTCTTTGGTAGTTGGGGCCGTGGTGATGGTAGCGGCCGTAAGTCCCAACACACAGAGACAGGAGATGGAGGAGAGTAGAAAGAGAGATTGGTATTGTTTTGCCATTGCTCTATGTCTTTGATAGTGAGAGTTTAAGTGTGAATAAGAGAGATTCCAGGTTCAAATATTTATACTATAGTGGCCATCTTTGTGGAGTGATAATTTGGTTACTTGTCTCATAAAAGTCACGAATCTTCCACTCAGTTTCGTTCCAGATCATAAGACTAGTTATCCATGATATAATTAGTCTACAATCACGTAACCCGATCCGATCAGATCTACACACAATATATATATTCAACTAATTCATCCAATTAATGGCCGGAAAAACTAACTTATATATCCTACCAAATTTTTTTTTATAAATGACTCATAATTTTACACATATATATGATATAAGAACAATCTTGGAAGCAGAAGCAGAGGCGTTGAGGTACAAAAGATTCGGATTCTAAGGATCTTTGTGTTATGATTCTGTCGATTACTGTTTTGGATACAAGCCTTCATTGTAATTAGTCTGTTTGGTTGAATGATATTGTTGTCGTTAAAGTAACTAAAATAAAGGAGTCGTGCATATAGAGACGTCCAAAAGATAATTGGAGAATATATAATTAATCATTTCTGAAATAAAAATAAACTTATTTCAGATTTCAGTTTGTTAAACTTCAAAGATAAGTATCATGTTCTTTTTTTCAAGACTATTTACGAAGTTTCATATTCTTGTCATGATCAAAATTAAACGCAAGTAGCATGATCTTTTATTATTTTTCTTTTAAAACATGTCGATAAACATCAATACTCTATAGAGCAAGTTAATTTAAATTTTGAAATTCGAGAAAAAAATAAAAGAAAAAAAGAAATAAGCACATTGTGTTATTCACGTATATACCTATATATATTATGTATGTATAACTTTTTTCGTGTAAACGTTGCTAAGAAAAAATGACAATTTTATGAAATTATAAACGAATACCATAATATTCACGAGTAATCCAACAAGAATTAATTTTTCAACTACGTAGATATAAATAATAATAAGAAATTTCTACGCTATAAAGTATGTCAAAATAATCTGTCACATCGTAACAAAATGTTTGAAATGAAACAAAATTGTAATAAGGTTCACATTAAATTATGACAGAATTCAATAGCTTAATTGATATCGATCGTATCCAATGGTTTTGGCACAATCCACATAAAACGTCACAAAATTTTGCATGAAAATTCCGGTTCGAGTTTTATGCCATCATTTAAAATATTTAAAATACAATGAATAATGAGAACAGTTGTTAATGTTAAGCATCCCAGAAAAAAAGGCCAAGAAACTTCATAAGTGTGTATATATAGTTAGTTAGTTGAGATAAACTTGGTTACAACTTTTCTGTTGATTTCTTTTTTCTTTTCTTTTTGTGATTAACAATTTCCATTTCTCGAGCCCTTGAGTTTAGTTCGATAAAATAAAAACATATGTAATAATGGGTGGTCGTAAACCATGTTGTGATGAAGTTGGGTTGAGAAAAGGTCCATGGACAGTAGAAGAAGATGGGAAACTTGTTGATTTCTTAAGGACACGTGGCAGCTGCGGCGGAGGAGGAGGAGGAGGAGGAGGAGGATGGTGCTGGAAGGATGTGCCAAAACTGGCCGGACTAAGACGGTGTGGCAAGAGTTGCCGTCTCAGGTGGACTAATTATCTCCGGCCAGATCTCAAGAGAGGTCTTTTTAGTGAAGATGAAATCCAACTAGTCATTGATCTTCATTCTCGTCTTGGCAATAGGTTTTTCTTTTATAACATTTTGATTTTCTACTTTCATTGTAAAACATTAATCTCATGGAGGTGTATATAATATGGTAATAGGTGGTCGAAGATTGCAGCAGAATTACCAGGAAGAACAGACAACGATATTAAAAACCATTGGAACACTCATATAAAGAGGAAGCTTATAAGAATGGGTATTGATCCAAACACACATCGTCGGTTTGACCAGCTAAAAGTCAACGAGGATGAGAAGATATCAAAACCTCTTTGTGAGCCAGAGACACCTCCGGTTATGCAGAATGACACGTCAGCAGTGTTATCAGGGAATGATCAGCCGTGGAGCTTTTTGATGGAAAATGACGGAGGAGGAAGTGGTGTTGGAGAGCTTACGATGCTATTGTCTGGTGACATTACGTCATCATGTTCTTCTTCTTCGTCATCGTTGTGGTTCAAGTATGGAGATTTGAGATACGAAGATTTCGAACTTGGATGTTTCGATGATTAGAGATTATAATTATGTTTAATTAGGCTATAGGTTTATTAATCATAAGGTACATTGACTTCATTCTATACCCATAAATTCGTGTAGTTGGAACAATGTAACGAATAAAACATAGTGAAAGTTGAAAATTTTCTAATCAATAATAAAACGTGCTTTAACACTTTTTATGTACCTCATAATTAGTTTAACGGGTATTTGATTATCATTTTGTATACATACATATGTGAGACTGAGAGAAACAGGGGAGGAACTGATGTTGAAGATTTTGTTTTGAGGAGGTTTAAGGTTTCACTGAAACTGTGCTTGAGAGATGAAATCTGTATTACTGTTATGCTTCCTAGCCAATGTTATGCTTCCAAGTTATTCCGACATTGTTGTCCGAAAGAGAACACCATGCCTTGTTGAGGTTAGTTATGATGATCATTACATATTGTTCATCAGGTTTCGGATCGAGGGGCTGATGAGGTTGAAGCTTGAGGGGCTGATGAGGTTGAAGCTTGAAGGCCTGATGAGGTTGAAGCTTGAGGGGCTGATGAGGTTGAAGCTTGAGGGGGTGATGAGGTTGAAGCTTCTGTTGATTCTTTAGCGTTCTTTAAAACATGGTCGTAGTTTATCGAAGCCAGTTGTGAGAGGTTCTGGTGACACAAAAGAAACCATTGTCAAAGATTTTCAAATGAATACATATTTCATTCACAACAAATTGATCTTGCTGAATAATTAACAAACTGACCTTGAAAGAAAAATTGCTGAAAGAATACTTCACAGCAAGACTGGGTCCATTGCCAAATTCTGCTAAGCTACCACACTCATCACCCTATTTTATAACATTAAACAAACACTTGTTAATTCTGTGAGTATGATACCACTAAATATGGCTCCCCAAGCAGTGCAAGAGAAATGGAAGTAAGAAAAAGAAATAAAATGAGAAGAAGAAGAAGAAGACATACATCTTCGTCCTGTGAATTGAAGGAGCTACTGCTGCACGTATCTGTAAGGTCATCAAAATCGCTGCCTCCATGAACATTTTCTTCTTCCGGGTTCCATATATATCGGCTCATGAAATAACTGGTGTCTTGTGGTTCAGCTGATGGTACAAACATAGCCTGTAACAACAGATTAAATCAAAGTTAGTAATCGATTTGATTTTCTGAAGGAACTTACATATCTTGTCTTCAGAATATGGAAATAACCTTTTGCCGGGCAAGCGTGTCCCAGTTAATATCTTTAAAAAAAGGATGTTGTTTAACCTGCAAGAAGATTTTCAGCAACCAAGGATTTTGAAAAATTGAGCTTCAAGATGAACTATTAGAGCTTTACCTCTCCAGCTCCTGTTGTCCCTAGTCTTTGGACAGGATTTTCAGTTAACAGCCTGTAACAAGGACGTAAGTAGATCATGTTACCACAATCAAAAGGTTCTTGTTTCACTTTGATCGTTCAAAACCTATAAATATATATATTACCCACCAAGGCATGGATACGGAAAAGGTATATAAGTTTCTGACATTTATATTCAGAAGGTGTGTGAGCTTACTTGTTGATCAGATCATATGCTTCATAAGATATCTCCTCGGGCACATTAGGCCATGGTATATCTCTGTTGATTATATTTTCAAAAATTTGCTGCAAACTCATGAATTAAGAATTGTATAAGCCTTTAGAATTATGTCTGGACATCTGATGAATATAGCTTGAAAATATACCTGTGGGGTTTTTGCATTAAAAGGAGGAATACCAACGAGAAGCTCAAAGAGAATAACACCGACTGACCACCAATCAGCGGTCATACCTGCAATGAGTAGTGATAATAATTAAGTACAAGAACAGATATATAAAAAAAGGGCAAATCCAACTTGTGATCTCTACTAACCATGACCCATTCCAAGAAGTATTTCAGGTGCAAGATAATCTGGAGTTCCAACAACTGCATGTTTTTTACAACTATCTTTGCCTTGTGAATGTTGAGATTTTGTTCCATCTTCTGCGAAAAATCCACTATTTCCCAGTGATGCATCACCTGATAAGTCATCCGTGCTGTTGATAAGACCAACCTTGGAAAGTCCAAAATCTGTCAACTGTAATTACAAGAGATTATCATTTGTGAGAAGTGTGGTCTCTCAATCAATTCATGATGCATAACGCAAAGCTTCAACATTGATATATATATATATATATATTGACCTTGATGTGACCATCCTGATTGATCAACAAATTGTCTGGCTTTAAGTCTCGGTGTATAATATTTACAGAATGCAAATACTCCAAAGCAAGCACCTGAAAGGGCATTTGATTAATTTCTATCTTGTGGAGACTAAAGTCCTTATCAAATTTTGAGGTGTTAAAAACAGCCTTACAATTTCCGCAATATAAATGCGGGCCATGTCCTCATCCAAGCAACCAAGATTTCTCAACAAGGAAAAGAGATCTCCGCCATTCAAGTACTCCATAACCAGATAAAGATTCTCCCGGCATGTGAAAGAATAGAAAAACCGGACCTGAACAGCAAAAGAAGCATTAGAGAAAGCACCACAGTTTTCTCAAATGTATTCATGAGGGCAGTTACACATTGCCGGCATTACATACCACGAATGGATTACGAATTGATATAAGGATGTTACGCTCAGCTAAAATACTCTCAACAGCATTCTTCCGGATCATATCAGCCTTCTTTAAAACCTGTACGATGGTTTAGACAACATTGGGTTATGCTAAGAACTAACACATTTCTAGAGCCAAGTTTCAAGAGTATTACGTCACTAACACCAACCTTTATGGCGAACAAATCACCCGTAGCTCTCTTTTTTGCAAGAAATACTCTTCCAAATGCACCGCGGCTAATTGGTTTAATAATTTCAAAATCTTCTATTGATGTTCGATGCTTAGCATGTGGATTCAGTGGGCTTGTCCGTAAGCTTCGCACTGTATCCTCATCTGCTGAGCTTTCTTCATCCGCCATGACATTAGATGAGTCTACTTTTTCATCATCTATCAGTCCACAAAGTTCAATGTACTTCTCCCTGGATTTAAGAAACTATAAATTAGCCTGAATAAATTCGCAGTTAAATAGTAGTGATGAGCAAAATGCAAGATATGTGAAAACGATTACTGCAGTAGCTTCTCTATGCGTCGTCCAAACGTTTCTACCACGAGGGCATCTGCCTTCCTATCCTGAATGACATACTTTAGCTCATCCAACTGCGCAAGTATGAAGTCCAATGAACTGTATCCACATACATTCACATTTACCACAGAGCGAGCAATCTCTAGCAACTTGTTTATCTGTCAACTCAAAGCAAAAAATAAGGGTAAACGAGAAGTTGAATACGGAGTTGAAATAAAGAAAGAAGTAAATAAGAGTTTCAGCTGAATTAAATATGATGAGTCCTTAGATATAGTTAGATGAGTATTGGCAGATGGATTCTTCATTGTTTATCTTGTTGATATGGAATTTAACACGCTAGGCATGAAAGTCTACTTCCGCATAATCTAATCAATGGCTAAAACGTGAAGCAGAATCAGAAGTGAATAGGAGAAAGACAAATAGAAAGTAGACACTTACCTGATGACAATTCTCAAGCTCTGTTATTGTTTTTCGACTACTTAGTAGTAAATCTACTTGGCTTGTCCTTGGTGTTGCAGGTGATGGTGGAGTTAAGCTTCCTGCTGACGAGCCCTTTGTTCCATTGGCCATAGACACTTCATTCAAGACATTATTTAGTTCATCGAAAGAGAATGTATTCTCTGAACGAGGAACACAATCAAGCATGTCATCTGAACATCTCTGAGAGATTTCATCCAGAATTTCATGTTTACTCGAAGTTGATGATATTGCACTATCAACAACTTCTCTCGGGGTTTCACTACTCTTTGGCGTCCATGACTCCAGAATTTTCTCGAGACTTTCAGCTACTCTTTCAAGTCTTAGGTTTACATTTATTCCCTTCAAGTCACATCTATCGGCAATTGTGCAAATTCGAGAGTGCTCTTCTACATGTACAACTGGTATTTCAACTTCACAGATACGACAAAGCATGATATTATCGTATGTCACACATTGATGATCCGCCCAGAAACCCCACAAAACACTCCTGCCTGCGGATGTAGGCTGGCCTGATGGGCTATGCAAGTTTTCAGCATTTTCATCGCCATAAACTTTTGGTTGGATTTTACTCTCCCCCTTACCCTTGGGAGTGTTATTAAGACTACGGTTTTTCTCGGCAGCAGATGGAAGCTTCTTCCAGGATGACATCCGGAAATTGCTCGAAGTTGAATCAGTACTTCTAGCAGTATTTACTTCCAACCCATCAGCTCCGCTGCCCTCATTCTGATCAAGAATAACTTGTTTACCAGCTAGATTTTGCTTTTCCATTTCCTTCTCTCGAAGAAGGTCCTGTTGTCGGGAGATCTCTACCATCTGTTCTGGATAAACACCGAGATCACTTTGCTGGTGCATTCCCAGAATGTGTTCTTCAACAGCATAACCGCTCTCTTTACAAAATTGCACAAGCCTATTGCAACGAGTAAGGATAAAAAGAAGACGGTTATGAGCTTGTTTGAGTCCTCCCATTGGTAGCTCCTGACGTTTATCATCTAGTTTCTGAACAATACCTTCACATTTCACCCAAAACTCACCAGCTGGCATGGTTGCACATTGTCGAGCCTCAACTAAAAGATCCTCTAGACCCACTCTTAGTTCTTTGTTAGATTCTGGAGTGCTTTCTAGAGTGGTCACTAAGTAGCCAGCAAAAACTCCTAAATCAGCATCAACATCTTCCTTTTGTTTATCAAATTTCGTTCTGATCGCCGCCATAATCTCCTAAATCATTTCACAGTTGTTGCATCAATCAAATGAAGCAGAAGAACACAAACTCATCAGAACTGAAAAGAATCAACAATACTAACCTCCATGTGACCAACTGCTCGAGATATCCACACAGGGAAAGGCTTCACACCTTTAGAATTCAGTTCATGAGAGAAGCTTTTGATGTCGTGAGCTTTCTTCCTCCGCCCACTTGTGACACGCAATATCGCCTGAAACCGTGGAGACTGTGTCTCTTTGGCAACACCTGCATGAGAACTCTGCGTTTGAAAGCGAATTAGTAACATGAATTTTTCCACGACATTGAAAATCCATTACCAGGAAGATATTCATTCACCTCTCCCACTGAATTGGAATTTGTAGGCACTCGTAGAGATTTTGATTGGCTCCACTGAACTTTTCTCCCTAAGAGAAAAATCAACAAACAAAGTCATCATCATTAGGATTCTGATCGCCTCTCTGATTTAATCCAAATGTATCAGAGAAAGCTGAGCAAGTTTCCAATTAAGTGGAATTTCGAATTCAATGTTTCAAAATTCATAATCCTAAGTCGAGGCAACGAGAAAATACCCTGATCGGGTTGATGTGGAGGAATCGGCCATCTCTCACGAGCATCAGCACGAGCATCATCAACACCAACCTTTTTTTTCCCCTTGACGTCGTTATCACCCTCAGCCGACGAAAACCTTAAAGGAGACAGCGCCGGAGACGATTTGGTCTTTATATGGTTCAGACCTAACGAAGAAGGAGCAAGAATTTCTGGGGAAACGTTGCTAGTCGAACCTTCCGCAGCAAATTCCCGCGTCGCCTCCCCCGGTTCATCTTCTTCTTTCGCGGGGATTTTCTTCAAGTCTTTCGCGTTGGTGGAGGTCGGGGTAGACACGGTGGTCGGTTGCGGATGCCGATCATTCTCAGGCGACGGTTCCGTCGAAGATTTCTGCGACATTTGTTATAGATAGAAATTCCAAAAGCTTTCTAGAGAATCAATTGAATTTTCATATTTAAATTCTTATTTTTTTGTTTCTGATTTTTATCATGACACAGAAGCGGTTGCGAAAGAGAGAGAAAGAGAGGAGAAAAGAGAGAGACTGAGGTTTTCGCGGGAAATGAGGGACTCAGGTTTTTACTTCTTTATGCAAATTCGCTCAATGCCTGATGACGTTATATATATTCTTCTTCTTATAAATATATTAAATTGAATAATTAATTATAGTAATATATGTTGAATAAAATCTTTAATTTTGATTTATGATTATTTAAATGATTTTAAATTGATACAAAATGAATACGATTAGTCATAATATAAAATTTAACAATGTTATAAGTTGTTTGTCGTACAAAACCTAAATAATTAACAAAAAAAATGATATTTAGTAGTTTGTAAAGATATTAATGTGGAGAGTGATTAAATCAAAACAACGTGCTTCCAACAAATGCATGTCTTTCCCATTTCTAGTTTCTAGAAACTAAAAGAACCCAATCTCAATGTTTTCTCCCTAGTTGACAATAAGACTTTATTTTTGGTTTATACTTCTTTAAATTATATAATTTGTTTTTTCAACACGTTTGTAGACTTCAAAAGAATTAAATATATGATTTTGATTTTTCCATTCGTGAGAATATAATCATTGATTAAGCAACCAAAGCGATCCTAAGTACATGAACTAATTTCACTTACAGATGTTTTACGAAGCTTAGAAAGATTAAAATTGCAAAGTAACCACTTCTTGAAAAGTGCTTGTTAATTCTCAAGGCCATAAAGACTCTTTTCATCGTGTCGCATAAGACAACTCTTTCATCGTTTAACATGAGAATACATTTGTGAACAGTCTATAGGTCCTTGGTCTTACTTTGATGAACCATCTCTTCAGCATCCTCAAACCTCTGATCATTGATTTGGAGCTGCAATGTGAATACAAGAGACATGAAACAACAAATATTACCAAGAAAAAACAAATTGAGTAATAAGCAGATGTTTATATTTACCTCAAGCATAGGTTGAGCAAGACCTTCGTCTCCATTAGAATGACCAATTACACTCGTTGGACTCTCAGATATTTGCCATTCTGCATCCTCATCTGGTATAAAACACAGAAAACAATCAAGTTTCTTCGTATCATTCAAGATGAATATCCATTGATCTCATGTGCATAAAAGCATTTACCTCCTCCACGAACATCCATTTGATCAGCACTGAACACCCAATTATGTCCGTTTTCTTCTTCTTCTTCTGATATAAATAATGAAACAAGAATGTAAATGGCTAGGGAACCAAAAAAATTGCTTTCAATGATAGTAATAAAGCTGTGTTTTTATGTTCACCTTCAATTGGTTCCGGATTCAGCTCAGCACACTCGCAAAATACATCAAACAGAGTATCCACTTTCACAAGACAAGACAAAAGGATGTGTGGGCTTAGTATCTGAGACACTTATATGTTGAAACAAGAAATTAGCGCTACAGATTGTTATATAAGAACTCACACTGGCTAGAGTCTGAAGGAACAAGCCTCATCTCTCTGATCTTTGATAAGTCCAAAACTTCGGTGGATTCTGTATCAGACTCATCATCTTCATCTTCTACAACTTCGATCTTCAAAATACAACCACATACTTAAAAGAAGAAAAAAGGAACATAATTTGGAAAACACAGAGCAGTAAGAAGACTATAATCACACATATCTCAATTCCAATCATAATGTGAAGCCATTTTCTCAAATTACAGCAAACTGTTTTTTTTAGTATCCTTTTTGCCTAAAAAGTAATGAAAATCAACAAAAACAACATAATTCCACATTCTACCTAGCAATTCTACTATTCTAGCAAAACCCAGAAAATTTTGGATTAGTTTCGAATTCGTTTTCACATAATTTTTTCAAGTGTCGAAATACCTGAGTATATATACAAGGAGATGAATAAGCCTCGGGGTCTCTAGAAACAGCATGAAGCGATATTGATAAGAAATCAACAGCATAACCTTTTGCCATATCTACATCGCTCAGCCAAATTAATTTCCTGAAATGATAACACCACAAATCATATCTCCGCAAGTTATGGTACATATCTCGATCGAGAAGGACTAAATTTGAGTGAAATTTTCACCTAGAAGTAATGTAGAGTGTTCCGGGAGACTCAGCAGGACGGTTCCCAAGAACAACGGCGACGGAAGGCTGAACTCGCATAAGTTCCTCGCCGTTAGGTTCGTCCAGAACCGGTTTACCAGAGCCATCTCCGGCTCTAAGCGTGAACTCTCTTAGACCAGCCACCATGTTTTCCGATCACAAAGAAACAGTTATAGTTCGTCAAAAACAGAGATTTCTGGGCAGGGTTTTTCTTAGGGTTTTCTCAGAGCAAAATCAATTATTCGGTTTACTGA
The DNA here is from genome assembly GCA_009757365.2 of Lepidium campestre. Taxonomy (NCBI): domain Eukaryota; kingdom Viridiplantae; phylum Streptophyta; class Magnoliopsida; order Brassicales; family Brassicaceae; genus Lepidium; species Lepidium campestre. The sequence continues at coordinate 256,453 of WJSH01006868.1, read as the reverse complement.
TGAAGAACATTACTGGGCTTTTCATAAAATGGGCTTCATTAAAAATAAGTAAATGGGCTAAAGAGATAAGTCTCTTAATTTTTCTATCAATTATTTTTCTTTTCTTTCACTGAACATTGTTCTGATATTTGGTTGATTAATGTACTTTAGATTAAAATTTTCTATATATATGAGTGTAAAAATGTCATTTTCTTGAAGAGTGATGAGGTGTGGTGGAGATGATTACGACGGATGATAAGGACGAAATGGGGTGGTCATGGGGATAGGTGAAGCTTATGGGTCATTTGCAGATTGTGACAATGCATAACATATTCATAATAGATTGGTTTTGTTTCTACATAAATTCTGATAGGGGAGATGTTTTATGCCATTAATGTAGTATTAGCTAACGGTTAGTTCTGAACCTAAAGAAAATATCCGGACCAAAGGTTTGAACATTTGTCCTGATAAAAGAAAAATAAAACATTCGAAGATCGAAATTTTAGTGCCTCCTACGTACCTTTGTGTACAAAGCCTTATTAAGATTCAATGAAGATGTGGATCTTATATCTAAAAGTGTAGGAGACTTAAGAGTAATTAGTTCAGATTGATCATTGAGCCATCTTAAATGGTAGGGTCTCGGATGTTTGGTAGTGAGGAGACGTAATTTTTCAACCATCGACTTGTTAGTCACGTTAGTACAAAAACCACTATCGATTATAAGATTACATACCTTGTTACGGATGAATTCAATGTACATAAAGTCTACATATTTTTCAGAATTTGTCCATAATTAGACAGCTAAATACATAAGCTAGCATTTGTGTATAGTTTTACCTTATTTTAATCAATTAATATTCTCTTTTCATTCATTACATTAGTTTCAGATGCCATCTTCATATCATGCATGTGCATTTTTGAATATTTTGTTCGCTAAACATCCAAAATCTGAAGAATAACAAAGCGTGTACATATGCCAATCAAGACAAAGACAAAAGTAAAATCCAAAATCAAGGAAATATATAAAAGAAAACACATCTTAATATTCATATTTACACTTACATATATATATATAAAAGTCATTTACTTAAAACAAGACTTTCTTCACTCTTCTCACCACACAAAAACCAATCAAAACTTCTTTAATTACTCATAATAACTAATCTTCTTCTTACTCTTTCACTCGTCTGAAACACCATATCACAGAGGTGACTTTTGCTCTAAAGTAACCCAATAATAAACAAGATAATATTGATTTTAAGCTTCAATAATGGCTTCTCCTCTTGGAACCCTAACCCTAAACACATGTTCCTCTCCAGTACACTTATCAACCTTCACAACCCAACGACTCTTCCTCACATGTTCATGTTGATGACTATTCATCATCATCATCTTCTGATTATCGTTGACTCTCGTCACAAGCAATCCTTCTCCTATAGGTAAAAACTGCGTCTTCCTTCCATCGCTAAACCTCCATGATCCTCTCGAAAACGCGTTATAACCAACCACTACAGCCACACCGCTTCCACCGCCGGTTCTTGCGTTTTCTTCATGGTGATTAAGGATCTTTCTAACGATCTCTTGGTGATTCTCAAGGTTACAATCAACGAGAACGAAATCAGCTTCTCCGAAATGATCATTGATTAGAGTATCGTCGTTAGGTTCTCCGACTAAGAATTGTATTTGATGAATCTCTGATGGTTCTAACATTTTCTTTGATATGATTAGTTCTTCTATGCCACGTAAAACGCATACAACTTGACCGCGCGTTTGGTTAGCCGCTGCGATTAGGGCAACGAGTATATCGGCGTTTGCTGGTCCGGCGCAAGCCACGGCGATCTTTTTAGCGTTATTGCCGGCGGCTAGAGCTGATATGAATTCAGCCACGTTTGGTTCTTTTGTCCTTTGATCCTGTAAATACATATAGAATTACGTCAAAATGTGAATTTAATTCAAGAAAAATAAACTATTAATCTTTTAGCTCAAAAAACACAAAATGTAAGTTATTCGGACATATATATATGTAAATATAATAAGAAATAAACTCTTACCGTTTTCAGTGTAGTGAGATAGGCTTTAGTAGCATTCTCAGCAGACCAAAACGCCATTTTTCTTTTAAATAAAATTTGAGTCTTAGAAAGAATTTCTTGAATCTCGATCTTGTTTAGAATCTTTTGAAGTTGTTGATGATGTTTTTGGGTTTTGAGAGGAAGGGTCTTTATTTATATATGAGGAGATTTGTGAGTGGGACAAGATTCAAACAGGCTGGTCCAGTTTGATGAATATTTTCTTTATTGAATATAAAGATTCGGAGAAAAGTAAACAAATTTTGGTCAAGTTGTACATACGTAATTAATATTGTGTACCTAATATACAAAATGGGAATTGTCTCACTGTCGAGAGACTTAGCTCTTGTCATTGTGTTCGTGTTCCTTTTTCCTTAAATCTTTCAATTGAATTAGACTATGTTCATGGGTTCTTCATAGTAGCCTTTTAATAATCCATTGCCATTTTGGAAAGCATTCAATTCTTAATTGTAATTACAAACAAATTGTATTGTCAAAATACATATACGTGAATGAAAAGAGTAATAACAACATATATAATTGTATTAATGATTTCGAAAATTTTGTCGTTATATAAGTTCCTGTGTTCATGAGTGTGTTACCAATTTTTTGTTATATATCTCTTAAAAAATGCATTGTTAACTATTAGACCCTGAGATCTAGGTTTTTACACCCGCTAATCTCGGGTCCATAGAAAATTTTAGACATGTAAATCATTGAGTCTAATACCTAATTAAGCTTAACTCACTTGGCAAGAAAATGGTAATTAAAGTTCTTTGAAAATTTTGAACATGAATCTCTGTAAATTTAGGTCTTGAAGTCATGGTTCTAATAGGCTACCAGGGTCTTGTTTTGACTATTATTTGTAACAAAGAAATACAAACATAAGCAACATCATTGCTTAGATGTTGGTCACTAATCTAGATGTTAGAACATGTATAACACATACATACTTAGGAACATATACATGATACTTAGGAACACATACATTACCTAATATAATAATATGCATAGATGGTTTGAACGCTAACTTAAAATATGATTAAGTTAAACTAATTAGAAAACGAGAGTTTGAAAAATAAGAACAAAAAATGAGCTGTAGTGTCTGGTGCAGCAGGGGCAATGGAGATCTCAATGAGATTAAAAATATTTATAAAAAAAAGTGCAACAAAGAAGTGAATTGAGATTGATACACATCTTAGGGACATAGAGAACATGGGGCCATGTTTGTTCTGACAACAAGCCTACAGTTTTTCTTTCAAGATTAGATTCTCAATTTTACAATACTAATTAGCTATTGAACGTACGGTTTAGATTAATGGATATATATAACGTTCTTGATTGTACAATCTAGTGACTAGTGACCGTCCTCTCTTGTACGGGTTTCCGTGAAGCTTCATATAAACTTAATCTAATTATGCAATTAATCATTGTGCTTACCAAGATTCATAATTTAAGTATTGTTAAGATGCTTATAATTTATAAGTAATGTAATCTTTGGTTTTGGCTAAGCGTCGGATTTAATCATTAATCTTGATATTTACAAGATAAATTGATATGAATGAGATCGATGGAGTTAGAAAAAAGATGGTGAAGGATGCGTTGAATCTAAAGGCATAAAGAGCCATAGTGTCCCATGCTGATAGATATCATAAGAACATGTTAGATGAGTTTGGTTATTTATGGAGACATAAAATTGGAATTGATGAAGATATATCATTGCACGATGTTTCTTCAACTTGAACTAGTTTCTTGCATCTGTCATTATAATTGCTTTATATCCTATCAAGATAAGGTTTTTGAAGCATAAGTCGGCCAGACCAAACTGGTCCTAAGGTCCAATAAGATTTTGATCTGGTTCAAATTTTAATTTACTGTTAAGATATTGTGGTCCAATTGCAACTCCAAACTGTTTCTATTGGTTGATTTTGAAGATGTAATGACAACAAACTGAAAAATATCAAATCTTTACCAAAAAAAATTAAGAAATGATATTAAGATGGTAAATAATTCAGGTGTTAAAATTAAAATAGTATAAATTTTGAAATACGTGTACGTATAATGGAGTTAAATGCATGCACTATACAAAGACAATTTGCATACAATTTTAAAACCGTAGACTCAACAGTCTATATTGTCGCGATATATATTTAAAATGACTACTGGAAATATATATAATTAATACTGAAATGATTCAAAGATTCGGATAAAAAATGGATTATAAAATGATTTTTGATTGATAAAAATAAATAAAAATAAAACGAACGTGGGATTGGGATAACATTGAGGAGACAACGATAGAGAACAGTGAGTGGCTACAGATTCTGCTTCGACCATTCCAGGAGACATCATCTTTTACTAGTGTTTTTTTTATTTTATGGGTGGTTCTTTGTCTTTGTCTTTTTATCTTATTTGTTTTTATTTTGGTGTATTGAATGAAATGAATATGGACGTATATAACTTAGACAAAACAAAATGTTTTTAATACACACCATACTTTTACTTTTACTTTTACTTTTACTTTCTAAAAATGATTTTTTCCACAATTAGATAATCCTTATAATCTACTTTCTGTAATAGGGAAAGATCGAACCACATATGTCAGAATCATTGAACTAGATTGAGAAAAAGTCAGGAAAATAACACAACTTTTTAAAATTCCAAAAACACAATAGAAAATAAAATTGTAGGATGTTTTTTCAATCATTTAACAAGGAACAATCCATATATAATTTTGAATTTCTTTACAAACGAACAAGGAACCTTCGTAAACACTTATTTTTTGGGTATTAACAGAAAGTTTTGTGCATAAAAATATTTTAAGACGAGGATTCTATAATGTAAAAAATTGATGGGTCTTAAGATTATTTCAACCTGAAGAGGTTGGGCCATTGATAAAATGTTATTTTTGGTCGAAGGGCCATTGATAAAATGTTAAAAGAGCGAAGACCAAAACCAAAAGCTACACATCTTACTATTCAATCAAACAAAAGCAAAGTATAGTATCAACTTTGACAATCTCCAAGTTGAAACACAGGAGACATAACTAACACTGCCATCTTGATATTACCATTGATGGAATCTGGTCCTTTGTAAACTCTTAAGGGAGAATCTTACGGCGACGACGCGGGGTTTCACGTTTAACATACATCTTCTCCACATCGTTGAGTGGTCGACTTGATCCATCTGGAAGACTCATAAACTTCCAGCCACCTCCGGATCCACGTTTGCCCTTTGCACCTAATTTCTCAACCGTGATGTTCCATCCTTCTGATGAACGCCTTCTACTGTATTTGTGGCATTTCACTTCTCCTCTCCACTGGTTTAGATAGAGACCAAAAGGGAAAATGTTTACTTTTAACATCATCAAGGAGAAATGACCCAAAGAATGCTCTAACAACTCAACAAGGACACACGCAGGCAAGCTCATACTACGTACCGATTAAATGGCCTGGATTCATCAAACCGTTGACCCACAAGCATGTAGCAATACCATTACTACTTTCATTCTTTCTAAGGGAATTTCTCCAGAAATTTAAGATTTGCATTTATAAATGTCAGTGTTTGTGTATCCAAACTTGCATCTAGGCACAGTACTTAGATAACTCAATCAACCAAACAATGGGAACCCATGAAGTTTGTACTATTTAGAAATAAGCTTTTATTTCTAAGTAGCAGGTCACTTGATAATTAACACATGGAGTGGAAAATGTCTTGACAGACCAACTGTTGTATGGTTTACTAAGGCAATGCATACTCAAGGGGGTAGGAGAAGGGACTTACTTTCATTTTATTGAACTCAAACCTTCGGACAAATTCTTCGTAAAGCATATCATCCTCTTTTTTTGAGATCTCATAATGGACTTCATCCATATCTTTGATTGTACCATCCCATCCTTCTGGCATGACTTTAAAGTCAGGCTTGTAATTAAGCGAGGCCACATGAAATTCCCGGTCATGCGAAACGAAAAACCTGAACAAGGTACAAATATTAGATGGAGTCTGAGAAAGACGAAACCACATATTCAGCAACCTATCCGAATTTGTGTCATGATCTTTCATTAGCAAAGCTTTTGACATCACTAACTACCTTAATATTGAAAAAATGGCAAAAGGGAATAAAATGTTCGACCACAGAGAAGGCTAAATACAAGTGAGCACACACAGACACTCCATTTGAATACAAGCAAAATATAAGTAGGACTACACCAACATATGAGCAGACAAAAAAAAGTTATGTTAAATAGCTTACTCAGGGCACTCATCAAGTAAACGCTCAACAGAATCATCCAAGGGGCGACCAAGCTTTCTCTCTTCTTCTTCTTCATCTTCTTTAAGAAAAAGAATGGCATGAACACGCTGCCTCATGATCCTGTAATCCTTAGCAAGCCTCTCAACGGTATACACCTCAGGATTCTCTTTATGCAATCTGTACATCTCAGTCTTTTCGGAGTCCTTGAGATACGACCCTCTAGCTCCAGGCTCTTTCACTTGCTTTAACAAGACACTCATCTCTATCATTTTCTGTTTAATCCCATCAACAAAAGCCCTGCTATGCCTATTATCTTGCTCAATCTCTTTGATCAGATCATCATACTCATTCATTTCATTAACCAAAGCTACTTCCTTTGGACCCAATTTGCTCATTACATCACCGGAATCAGAAGCAGCACTATCAGAAGAAAAATTCCCCGCGTTCTTCTGACGACCAACGGAGACACCATCAAAATGCTCTTTGGTTAAACCAGTCGACCACATTGATTTATTGGGATCCCAATCAAGATCATTAGATCCTGTACCACCAAACGATCCTCCCGTAGCAATATCCCAACCGTTATCGTCCCCTCCAAATCCATCAGATCCTGGTTTTCCGGAGAATGCTCGATTCCTCGAAGAATGAATGATTTTTGATGAAGCGGGAACGTTTTCAATCAGAAGTCCAGACACTCTCGTGCTAGGGTTAAGTGAAACCGAGGACAAACGAGAAATGATCCTACTAAGGTTATACATTTCAAGTGATTCTACAGTTACGGATCAATCGAACTTTGAATCGCAGGAACGCTGAAACAAAATCAACACAGAAGATCTAGTAACTAATAAGTAAACAACTGAAATACAAACACACAGAAAAAATCCAATTTTTAGGAACCTGTAGATAGAAGAGAGAGCGAGGTTTCTTAGATTCCAATGAAGACGAAGTCAAAACTCCGATTAATCGGAATCAATGGCGTGAAGAGTGTCACGATAAAGACCAACGGAGGCCAATAACGACTGCGCCAAAGGAAAGGGAAGGGTTTTAGAATTAACGAGAGTTTGTATTTATGGTTTAGCTCCCTGTATTCCCTTTATTATTACAAATGTCACCTAATAGTTTTTATTTAAAATTTATGCTCCACTTCCTCCGTATACATTTTATATGTTGACTGACAATTTAAACCCCTGAATCCAATTGAAACTTTTATGTTTGAGTATCTGAAACAGAAGTGTGAATGTGTGATAATACACTTTTGCAATTGAACAAGATCTTTGACTTGACGCAAAAACATTTCGAGAATTTAGTTTCTTAAAACAATTCAAGAAACTTGTTTGTAATGAATCTAATGATGATGGTCATGCATGAAGACGAGCCATATCAATGAAGTCATAGTAAAATTTAATCCCAATAAGCTCAACAATAAGAACATGGTTTAATCTACTGTTTCGACATAATTTAATCTAAACCGATCACAAAATCAAATATCCTAGAAATTAGAAAACACACAAAAATAGAAAAATTAAACTCACGAAACTAAAACAAACCTCTAAAAAAAGCAAAGAGAAGCATCGTTTTTCACTTTGAATTCCCTTACTTTCTACACAAGAAAACTTTTGTGACCTTGACCCGATAATTGCTCAACCACTATGAGATTGGCTCCTAGTATCGCCGGAATCATCATCAACACCATCGTCTTCATCATCTTCTTCTTCTTTGTTAGAACCAGTGTTAATATTTCCGTATCCTTGAAAGGTCGTTGTGAAATTGTTCATAGCTGAATTGTTGTTGAGGAAAGAAGGCGGCATTTGAGCTGTCGGTCTCACTAAACCACCACCGTAAGGCTGTTGTTTCGGCTCCTCTACGGTGGCTACCACTGGAGGAGTGGAATTCACGGTGGTTATGGTGAAAGTAGGAGGTTGTTGTTGTTGTGGTTGTGGTGGAGAAAAAGTCTCTATGACTCGAGGTTTCTTCTTCTGATTTTGTTCTGCTTGATGCATCACAATGAAACTTCCCATTATCACCTGTCAAAAATTTCAGATCTTTTAGAGAATTTCTGTTTCCTAACTCTTTTTTTTCTCTTTTTTTTTAATGACAAAAGAACTTAAATGTGCACCTGGACAGGACTAGCTGCTATAAGCATACCGGCAAGACCACCACCGATGATTTTGCCATTAGGTCCGGCTAAAGAGACACTCATACCACCGGAACGACCTTTTGTTCCTCCGTTTTCAGTAGGCATAAAGGAACCTGTTAGCGACAGTATCTCAAATCGACCCTAACAAAAAAACAAGAAAACATTTGACTCCAGAAACCCATCAAGAAATCTCCTAAGTTATTTGATTCAATGTTAATTTGCTTACCTCATATGTAAGAGTGCCACCTGAAGTGGTAGGCTGACGAAGAGTGACATTAGAGATCGAACCAGTTGCAGAGAGAATGCAGATAGCTCGAGATCCTTGTTGCGAATACGGCATAACCTTCATTGTTACATCCTGATAAAAATAAACACAAAAAATTCTCAAACAAAGACATAAAAAGGAGAAAATCCAATATCAGAAGCTTCAGTTACAAGAATGTCAAAAAATCCTCTTTAGGGAATTCATTACCTCACCGGCATTGACAGTAAATTGGTGGGTTGTAAAATTTGCACCCATGTAGTATGAGAGTCCCGGAGGAGCTGCTAAAAGAGATAAACAAACAGAATTGGACTAAGTAAGTAATTAAATCAATCGTGAATGTAAAAAAACTCTAATACTCAAGCAACTAACTCAATGATTCATAACAAAGTTTAAACTTTAAGACCATAAGCAGCAACTAAAAGGTTAAAACTTGCAAGAACATCTAAACCTCTTTTTATTCACACAGTAATTATAAACAGAATTAAACCAGGTGATAAGAAATCTGCTAATCTAGACACTAAAACCTTCCAAGATAAAAGGAAGAGACAAAGATTCTGTCTTTTTTTTAGTTTTTTTTTTTTTTTAAATCTCCTTTTTATGTCTGTGTTGTTTGGTCAGCATCAATCAGATTCCCTTTCCCTGTCTCTAACTGGTCTGATGTGTGTAGCTTCTTCAGACAAAAGGGGTACAAAGCAATATCCAGTTATGTTGGTCCCACTTCCCAACATCTCAAAAAAATCCACATAAAAATCACTCTCAAATTAGCACATAACCCAAAACTCAGATCGGATCTGCTTCACTGAAACCAATACAACAGTCAGTCAAAGATTTCATAATTTTACCTGGGCTTTCATACTCTTGTTTGTGAGATTTTTTGACGAATCCAACAGGTTGCTGAGCTTTGCCTCGTTTCCAATTGGAATGATGATAATTTCCAGACAATGGAATCGAAGATGAGATCGGTGTTGGAGACAGAGCTGGTCTCGAAGCCCTAGGGTTTAGACTTCCATCTGGAGCGTATTTCCTCGGCCTTCCTCTCTTCTTTTTCGTCGGATCTGATCCCGTCGCTGCGGCTGCGGCTGCGTCTGAGCCAGGAGTCACAGTGACAGAAGCCGAAGCCGGAGCTGGAGGCAGAGGCGGTGGAGACACAACCGTCGTGGGTCCCACGAATTGGAGAAAGCTAGGGTTTTGTTGAACCTCTGTTCTTGAAACCAAAGCTTCATCTCCCTTACCTGTGATGACCCCACTTGGACTCATTCCACTTTTCTCCTCCATTTTCTTATTACCCACAAAATTCTCAAAATTGCTGAATTTTTTGACTCTAAAATCTGATCCCAAAGAAAAAACAAAAACTTTTGAGTCTTTTTTTAATTGATGAGAAAAAAAAGAAGAAGAAGCAAAGGTTTCTCTTTTTTTTTTGTATCAACTAAGAACCAAAAACAAAAACATATCACAAGTTGGATTAAAGATTAAAGGAGAAGACAAAGCTCAAAAGGATCAAAGATCAAAGCAGAGAAATTTGATTTTACAGTGCTTAGATTTGCTTTTCTTACTTGTTTTTTTCAACAATTCTGCAGCTGAAAACCACCAACACTGTAGCAGAGAAATGCCAGAGCTTTTTCAGTGAAGATTAAACCTTAATCTTACCGGATATTAGCAAGTAAAAATCCCCCAAACAAATTACATGCAATATCCCCAATTTTTTTTCCACAAGAGAAAGAAGATAATTTCTCATAGACGAATGAATATAGGGTTCTTGCAAAGAAATAAAAAAAGGAACCTAAATAAATTAAAAGGAAAATTTCAGGAAAAGAAATGATAATATATAAAATAAAAAAATCATGTAGACAGTTGTATTATTTAATACAAATGTTAAGGATTTAATTAGTTCAAAATTGATATAATAATTACAAAAATCAAAGTATTGATTTTGGTTTAGGGAAAGATCCACGTCCGTCTTGGAAATTTAATATTTCTAATTAAATAAAGGAAATAATGAGAAAAAAATTAAAGTGAAATTTGAAAAAGAGAAGACAAAAAATAAAAGAATACCAACTTCTGACAATCTGCTTTGTCTTTTTCCAGTTAATCACTTTTGAAGTAACGTTGACCAAAGAAAATTGCTTTGAAAATCTACTAAGACCAATTAATTTCCAAGCTAAGCTAAGATTTAAATTAATTACTTTTGCAATTGTGTTAAGAACTACTAACTATGCGTCAAAGTTGATAGACGAAATTCAATTTTTTTAAATAATTAAAAGTGTGTTTAGTCTTACACCAAAATCTTGATGACACCAAAGTTTTCATAGGAAAAAATTGACATTGATTTTTGGGGCAAGTACATTGGTTGGTCAAAGTCAAACTATTCTTTCCGCAACATAATCAGTGTACACACTTGGATCCTGAGTTTGACAGATTATAAATACAAAAATCATTGGATAATTCAGATTTATTCCTTCTAAGACTACCTCACTGAATAAGCAGGTTTTGACCATTTGTTTCTCTCTGATCTCCTGTTTCTATGGCTGCAAAACCCAAATAAACACCATTGAAGAAGAACAATACTTATAAAGAATCTTTATGAGTGTGTAATAAAGGAAACAATCTACCAGCTGATAAAAGTGAAATGTAAATACACTGTTTTTACTAAGTCTTATTTGCTCAATCTTTCAGCCATAACGTGATTGAGGAGTAATAGATTTTGCTGAGCGAGGCGAATCAGTTCGAGGAGATGATGCAAATCTCTTGTTAGTTGATACTTTAAGACCCTTTTTTGCGCTTTGAGGCTTCGTAACACTTGTTTTGTCTTGCTCTGATGTCACTTGACCCTGAAGTTTCTTCAGATCCTAAAAACGCCAAGTTTCCAACAAGCTTAGTTCTTCGTGATTCTTGGAATAATAGAAGATGGATGTATAAGAGTTGTAGCTTATTAATTACCCTTTTTCTGCGACGTTCTTGTTCTTTCTCTTCTTTCTGTTCCATATATTCTTCAAGCATCGAAATCAAACGATTCTGAATCAAGAAATTGGGAACAAAAGATCAATGAAGTATGATAAGAGAGACCAGAAGAAGAGAGGGTTTTTTTGAGGGAAGAAGATCATACACCATCAAAGAGAAACTCAGCTTCTCTCTCTGATTGCCAAATTGTAATCTTGGTAAGTAATGCTTCAACCATAGCTACAAAGAGTGAAAGAGATTTTCAGTAAGATAAAAATTCACAAAGATAACAATCTGAGAACTTTATGGGATCCTCTATATGAAACCTGGAAGCTTATTAACGAGTGAGCGAGCTTTCTCTGCACGTTTGAGGATTAAATGAGATCCTTTTCCAGCGTTGTACCGATTTTCATCCTATTCAAACAAAAATGTTATAAAATTCAGTAACCACAAAATGTAAAATATGAATCTTTAATGATCAAACCTGATTATACTCTTCAAGCCAATTCTCTTCCTCACAAGCATTTAACCATTTCTCAGTTTTTTCAAGAATCTCTTTTCTGCTTAGAGCTTCCTCTTTCACTTTCCCAGCGCGGTACTCAATCTGTTGTAGTATGTATTCAGGGTTCACATCTCCTGATTCAATGGCTTTAGTTACATTCTCAACTGCAATATCTTGCTCTTCAAGAACAATGTGTGTTCTTCTGCATATCTCTTCAAGCTCTAACCTTTTCTTTAGAACAAGTTCTTTCATTTTGCTCCACTTCAACTCCTCCAACCGACTCAGCTCAGCTTTAACCTTTAAACATTATGAAAATCATCAGCTAACCTAAATCTTGGAAAAAATCACTGATTTAAAGTTGTTGTGAAGGTACCTCTTGAAGCAAATCTAAAGAAAGACTATTAGGTTGAGTTATTTCAGAATCAGTTGCAGCTATATTACATGAAACATTCAAGAACTTTTGTTGTTCTTCTGCTGGTGTATCCATTAGATTCCAATACTCAAGCATCGTGGTCGCAAGATCTTGAAGCTGCAATCAATAGAAGACCTTATATATAAAAGAACACAGAGCAGAGTTTTTGAGATTACAAAAAAAGTTTAGAAGATTTAACTGACTTCTTGCATTCTCTGTATCTTTGTCTCATGCCATTGTTTTACTGATGAAGCTAACTTGTTAAGTGTTTCATTACTTATACTCCTTGACCCTTCAGATTCTACTAAACTTGAGTGAATCTTGATGACAGTCTCTCGGAAATTCAAACCAAGAACAGAACAGAGCGATTCAAGTGTTCGTAGATGATCTTGAATCTGTTTTATCCGGTTTCTCTGAGCAAAAACCATTAAGAAATAAATAAGTTGACGTATTGATCAAGAAATGAAATCAAACTTAAGGTAATTTGTAAAGTTTGGAGAAAACCTTCTGTTCTTGAAGTGTGTAAAGCTCTCTGTGTAACTGTTCAAGTTTTCTAAGAGATATATCAGATTCATCATTAGAAAAATCAGATGAACAAGGCTCATCAGATTCTCCATTAATCTCATCTCTTACACATCTTATATCTTCAAACACTTGAATAAACTGATTCTTCCTTTCTGACTTTCTCTTTTTCATATCTTCAAGTTTCTGAAGAATCTTTCCTAACTCTTCTTTCAAACTTCTCCCACTTTGTTGTTCAGATTGATGTTGTCTTCCAAGAATAGGTGGTTCTTCCATTGCAGAACATATAGCAATAACTCTTGCTTCTAAATCAGCAATCTCTTGTCTTAATTGAATCTTCTCTTCTTTAACCTTTTTTATTTTATTACCATACACTTCTCTGCATTCGTCTTCAATCTCGATCAAAATCTCCTCTCTTTCAGTTTCAGTTTTTCCAACCTCGTCCCATATAATCTGTAATCATAAACAGAATCACATCAATTTGAAAACGGTTTTTTGTATTTTCTTTTGTTTTAAATAATCTTTGCTTGGAGTTGAAGCAATAACAAACCTCAAGTTCTTGTTGAAGAGATGCACAAGTTGATTCGATTTGAGTTTTAGACATTTTTATTTATTTCCAAACTCTGAAAATACATTCAAAATTCTTAAACATCGTTATATGATCTTTTTCTCAAAAGGTGATTTCTATTTATTCAAGCGATAACAAATTCTGAAACTTTCAATGTTAGGAAATACATAAATCTGAAAAGTTTAGGGCAAAATTCATCTTAATGGCTAAAACTGAAGACCTAAATATTCTATCAAATTTTCCTGGAAAATGGACGAGATTTTACCTTGGATTAAAGGACAAAGCCGTTGATTATTCCTAGATACAAAATTTGGATAGAAATTAGGAAACAGAGAATCTAGTCAAAAAATATTACAGGTGAGTCGTTAGAGAAAAAAAGAATTCCAGGCAAGAGAGAGACTTCTGTTGAAGGAAAAACAACGACCGTTGAGAGAACACTTCTTTTGTAAATTTGTTTTCCGACCCCTTATCTTTTAAAAGGCCAACTTTTGCCCCTAAAATCACTTGTAATTTTTTTCATCTTTGCTTTATTCACCAAAGCATAGATTTTTTTTCATGGTCCAAAGCCCATTTAATTCCAAATTGGAAACCACATAGTTTGAATCTTGAATGCTTAAAAACAGTTTAAAGTGGCTCACAATTATTAGACTATGAATTCGGAGAAGAAGTGGTCAAGTTGATGTTGAAGTTTTGTGGCCTCCCAAATAAATTCGTGACTCCACGTAGATTTTTAGAACCTTTAGCAAACACAACTTTTATTATTTATTTTAAATGTAAAATCCTATTGGACTATTGAAATTTTTGTCAAAATCAAGGTAAAAGTTTGGTAGCTATACTATTAGTCATAAATAAATACATATTATTAAAAGTAAAAATTGGTGTTATGGTTAAAAGAATAAAAGTTGGGTATATTTTGTGCAAATCCAAAACTAAAGAACCAAATTGAAAATACAAAAATTGTGAGTTGTAGAACATAAGTCGTTTGAGATCCCGCGCCAACTGAATTTGGGCCGTTATTTTTCTCTCCCTCTCTCTCTCTCTCCTTCGCTCTAAATTTTCTGGAGAATATTTCCAGAGATTTGATTCGTGAAGGAAGAGAGAGGGAGAGAGAAGAAGATCAACGATTCGGTTGATGCTAAGCTCCTCCACTCGATTTCTTCGTCTGAGATTGGAATTCTCGCGGCATCGATAATGATCCTGGAATCAACAGCTGGAAAGGAAGATTTCCAATTCGATATTGATTTCGAATTCGATGCACCTAAGTTCTATGATTTCTCCAGACCAGAGCTTGATTCTGAGACAGAAGAAATCGAAATCTGGTTCCAATTCTCTGGAAACTATCCTCCTTCGCGTAAGAATCCATAATCAGATTTGTTATTGGAAAAAAGATTTTGTTTATTACAAAGCTTTGTCTTGTGTTTTTGTCTCTCTTTCAACGGGTTGTCTGATTTTCTCAGCTTTTAGCCCAAAATTCAATTGGGAATTTGAGCCAATTGAGGAAATTACAATCTCAGAATCTAAGCCTGTCGAGATCTCTGTCAAATCCGCGGATACTGGTTTTGATTGCAAAGATAAATGCAATGGTAATGGTACCTCTTCAAATTGAAAATCTTGGTTGTTGTATTATCTTAATTGTTTGAACAAAGTTTTTGTTGTGAATTTGTTCAGGGTTCATATATTATAACCAAACCGTTAAAGGTGTGTCCAAGACAATTTCAAAATCTAAAACCAAAACAAGTAGCTCAACTTTAACAAGACCTACGGCTTCTTTGCTTGCAAGACAGAACAAACCATTAGACATTTACTCTGTTCAACTTCTGACAAGGTTGACAAAATAATCATTTGTGAATTTGCTTCTTCCTTTTTTGTTGGCTTTCAATAACTGGTTTTCAATGTTTTAGATGTCAGAGATCACTAGCCAAGTTTGGTGATAACTTATCTCCGATCTTAGCCTCTAAGTTACAAAACCAAGAAAGCAAAAGGCCAACAGTGGAAGCTAAGGTCTGTATGGACTTTGAATTTGCTAATACCAGAAATCTTTGTGCTGATAGCTCAGATGAGTCAATGTAAACTTTTTTCTTATGTTTCTAGGTGGCTCATGTTAGCAGAAGATCCAAACTTACTGTTCCAAAAGAACCGAATCTCAGAACTGCACAAAGATCTGAAAGACACAGGTAAGCACTCTATGTTCAGAATGTTTGTTTGTTGGGTTTGTCAAAACATGTTTTAAAAATGATTCTTAGAAGCTTTGTCTTGGGAGAATTTTCAGGTCTAAAGTTAACTCAGAAACCGAGCAGAATGCAAAATCAAGTTCTAAAAGACAAACTAGGAACAAAAATGTACTTATTCTCTTTTTATGTTTCAGTCTCAGTCTCTTCATTACCATATTCCTCTGTAGCTTATGTTTTCGATTCCTTGCAGAATAATCTGGAACCTTCGTCAGCATCTTTGCATAAAACTAATACCCAAGCATTTCGCTTAAGAACATCTCTGAGAGCAAACGAACGTAATGCTAATGTAAGTCTTCAAGTCTATGTTTAGCAGCAAATTCAAATCTCTTTGTTCTTCTTTGTCGATTCTTAACCACCATGTTCACATTGCAGGCTAAAATTGATGCCACACAAGAGAATGATGCTACTAACTCCAAAACGTTAGTGCCGTTTCTCTGAAACTCCATGAATCAACCTTTCCTAAAACGTTCTCACGCATATTTTCTTGCAGGCGAAAGCCAATTGATTCCTTAAAGAGTAGAATAGTCAAAGGACATCACAGCAAAATTATAAATGGCCAAGTGTATGAATCTAAAACTTTCCGTTTAGACCCAAAGGTAACTTTAGTATTATTAAACATCCATGGAAATGATCTCATTTGTATACTTATTTAACTCCAAAATCTTCCTTTTCTTGACAGAGATCAAAGCAAAAAGAACTCAGTGAAGCAACCAGAATCAAGTATGGAACTCAGAGCTCCTGCTGGACAGATATTAAGAGGTAACTTAAAGCAACCTAATCTGTTCAAAGCTCCAATTGTTCAAAAAGAACATGACATAATAGATATCTTAATGATATAATTTGAACAGGGGCATGGATTTATGCCGGAAATTCTATTCCCACGAAGTTGCAGCGAATTTAATCACTGCTTAATCTTCACCTTAAAAAATGTTCTTTATCTTGTTTATACACAAATTCCTATGTGTAATATACATAAACGTGTATACTTGGTTAGATACATATAGAGAGATATTTATGATGTTTTTGCTGTGGGGACAATACATAAGCCTTTAAAACAGAAGACCAAAGACTTCAACGAACTCGTGAACATGTTCTTGGGAGAAAACAAGCATTAACTTCACATGGCCCTTTTCATATAAACTTTGTTCTTGTCATAAATGCTTCTCACACCTTTTTTCCTTACCTAAAATATCCCTTGTACGACTAGTCTACTACCCTAAACTCATTGTAAAAAGCCATCCCTCCCTTACAATCAGCAACATTATCTTCCTTAGGACACAAGTCACAAAACAAAACCCTGGAATCTCATTAAAGTCTAAAATCTTATATGCTACTATTGGAGATAACTTCACGGAATTGAACAAACCATTGTGATGCTTCTGCCTCACGATTCTTGACTTCACTCTCTTGTTGTGGCTGTTTCGTTAATGGATCAAGTGAAGGCAGCTTCTTTGCCACTTGCAGAGATGGAAGCAGAGAGAGCAGAACTCTAGAGACTTCAAGCATTGTGGGTCTCTCTAAAGGGTTTCGCTTTGTGCATAAGAGAGCCAGCTGAAATGTCTTCCTAATATATCCCATGTCTGTACAAGTCACAGTAACCTCTGGATCAACTGCTTCCATCACAGTATTATCATCCGCCTTTGACAATATCTGCAACGACATAAGAAAGATTAACTCTTTAACGGTTCAAGGATCATATATCTATCTTCTAAGCGTTTCTTGATTCATATACCAGTTGATGCAAGTTAGCTTCGTTATCCACTGCTTTCTTCCCAGTTAGAAGCTCAAGAAGAACAATCCCGAAGCTGTAGATATCAGATTTCTCATTGAGACGCGAAGTACAAGCATACTCTGGGTCTATATAACCAATTGTTCCCAAAACATAAGTCGAAGCATGAGTTTTGCTTGCTGGTATGCTCTTAGCAATCCCGAAATCTGATAAATGCGCTTCAAAATTCTCGTCAAGAAGTATATTCGATGATTTAATGTCTCGATGGATGATCCGAGGAGTACAATCATGGTGAAGATAGGCAAGTCCTTGCGCAGCTCCAACTGCTATCTTCAACCTCGTCTCCCAATCAAGCTTCACTTTCTTCAATGACCCTACTTCCACACAAGAAAGTATTAAAACTTTTTTTAATCTGCGAATCATTCTTTAACAAATTGAACCAGGAAGGTAAGAAACACTAACCATGAAGAAGGTCCCAAAGAGATCCATTTTCCATGTACTCATAGAATAGAAGGTTGCCAATAGGAGACAAGGCGTATCCATGCAGGCTGACTATGTTCCTGTGCCTGATGCTCCCTATGGTTTCAAGTTCTGTCTCAAATTCCGGCAAGTTGTGCGGGTACTGATTGTAGAGTCGCTTAATAGCGATAGGTCGCGAACTTTTCAATGCGCATTTGTATACCGTGCTAGAAGCACCGTATCCAACTATAAATTTTTTGCTAAGATTCTCGGTTATCCTCATTATATCATCAAATGTGTGAATTGCCATGTCCATGTGGAGAATCACTAACTTGGTTGAGCCTAAAAATCAGATCAGAGTATTAACATCTAAGAAGAGAATATGGGTCAAGAGGAACTGTGAAACCATCATCATTACCTTCAGCTTGTTTTGAGGAACCTTTTAGGATCTTCTGCTGCTTTGATTTGTAAAATGCGATCGAAACTATACAAAGGAGAGTTATGAAGCCAAGAACAATGCAGATTACAGCAGCTCCCGAGAACACTGAACAGAACAAGAACAGAAACCTGAGTAAGCCCACATAAACAAGACAATCCTAACACAATAAAGCTAGTAGATACCTTGAGATTTCGGTGAAGGACTGCAAATAGATCCCACCCAGTTTCCACAAAGATATGGATTTCCAACAAAACTAAACAAAGGTAAAACAAAATCAGTTATACAACCAAAGATAATGCGTATTAATCATAATAACAGATTAATGAGAGTAGCTTCACACCTGGCTGGAGCAAAGCGTGAGAAGTTTTTCATTGGTGGGACTATCCCAGATAAATTGTTGAAGGAGACATTCCTAAAACGTTTTAGAATTAAGAAGAAGGGAACGATGGATTCAGAAATCTTCCAAAAAGGCTTATTCTAATCAGAAGTGAAGTGTCTAGCAAAAGAACTTACAGACTGACAAGAGTGAAGCAGTTCGTAAGCTGATCTGGAATTTTCCCATGAAGCTTGTTGTTGTTCAATATTCTGCACAAAAACATCATGATTTATATTTCCATCATGTATATAATGCAAAAGATAAGATCATATGGTTAACTTACAAAGAGTTTAAATTTTGCAATTGGCCAAGTTCAGTGGGAATAACTCCGGAGAGCTGGTTAAATGATACATCACTGCAAGTAAAACAGATTTAGTCAGTACAAGAGATAGATTCAATACAATAAAAAGAAGCAACTTTAAGCCTTACATCATCTGAATGCTTCGAAGGTTCCTAAACTCTGCAGGCAATTGCCCATTAAGATGATTTTTGCTAAGATTTCTGTTCAATTAAGCAAAAGATCAATAGTTAACAGCTGCAAGAATTTTTGCACAAAAAAAAAATTTTACAATTTTACAAGCATAAGAGGTGAAAACTTACAATATGAGAAGGTGTTCTAGATCACCAAGGGTTAATGGTATAGATCCCGAGAAGTTATTGCCAGACAAATCTCTGGAAGCAGAAAAGTAAGATGCGTTTGGTGCAAATCCAAACTAAAAAACACATAACCAGAGGGTTTAACAAAGTAAAAAGACGTACAGTTTGTCAAGATTGATTATATGTCCAAGCTCAGCTGGTATTTTCCCCTTGAAATTGTTCAATGAAAGGTTCCTGAATTTGCAAGATTTAACAGTCACTACAATGTTTAGAGGGATGCAATGTTATTGTATTGTACTGAAATAAGCTTACAAATAAGTCAAGCTCCCGAGATTGCTGAACGCCAGTGGTATAGATCCATTCAAGAGGTTCCCACGAACATTGCTGAAAGCAAACAGAGCAAAATTTAGGTTCAATAATACGAAGAGGAAAGCATAAATTCAGAAAGATATAACCCCATAACTTACAATTGATTCAAGGCTGCGCATGAACTAATGTTGGATGGTATGGGCCCTACTAAACGATTGTTGGCAAGATTCCTTTCATGTAGAGAATTGGATTAAATGTAATGTTTCAACAAATATTCTTAAAAACTTTAAGAGAGAGAGAAAAGAAACTCACAGTTCAAACAATTGCCCCAGTTTCCCAAGCTCAGGTGGGATAGTTCCAACTAGTTTGTTGTCATTTAGTTGCCTGCAGAATTGGAAACTGCAAAGATAAGTATGTGGAATGCAAAAGCTATGTAAACAGATTTGAAGTTTGGAACAAGCTTACAAATAGCTGAGACGTGACATATTCCCAAGCTCAGGTGGGATTGGACCAGTGAGCTTATTACCATGGAGGTACCTACTCCAACAAATACATGTAGTTATGTATTTATCAAGAGCTGAACATATGAAGCATACTACTGTCTATACAAACGAGACTCACAACTTCCCGGTAAATGAAAGATTGCCAAGAATTGGTGGGATAGGCCCAACGAGTTCATTGTCACTCAAATCCCTATGAATTGAATAGGATTCTCAGTCAGATAAAGCCAAACTCGATATATAATTTGACATGACTTTTGAATATAAACCGAACTTACAAAACAGCAAGAGCCTGCATTAAACCAATAACTTCAGGAATTTTACCCGTTAATCTGTTCCCTTGCATTGACCTTCAAGAATAATAATACACAATTCTTATAACCGCATTATTACATTCATCGATCAAACTAAGGTTAAAGAGTCTCAATACTCACAAAGTAGCAACTTGGAGGAAGCCGATATTGTAAGGAATCTCTCCAGTTATCTGATTATAAGATATGTCTCTGTACTATCAAAAGACATGAGTCCACAATACACCTATAAGCTGGTAATCTGATGTTTTCAAAAGAAGGCACGTACAAGATTTCAAAGCTTGTGCAATTTCCAATGCTCTCGGGGATAGTTCCAGTTAAATTATTGCCTCTCACATCACTTCAGACAGCAAAAACACCAGTTTAAACTCATACTTCCATAAATCAAGGCTATACAAGACTCAAAAGATGGCAGAGTGTTGGAGCCACTTACAAGAACCACAATCCGGTTAGCTGACACATATCAGAAGACAAGGATCCAGTCAACATATTCCCGCGTAATCCACTGCAGAGAGAATGCATTAAAAGGAGAAAAAAATCTTTGATGTAAAGAGGATGGAGGAAAATGACTCTGATTAACTTACAGGTACTGCAAAACTTCATTCCAGTAGAGTAATCTCGGTATCTCACCCGTTAGATGATTGCCTGCAAGGTCACTGCAACATCATGATTAGAGACTAAGAATTGGTAAGTTTAGCATTAGTTTCCCAATATTGATTGTATGAGTAAATGATGTAACAATAGAACTCACAGTCTTTTAAGGTCTGGAAGCTGGGTTAATGTTGCTGGTATTGGGCCTGCGAGCTGATTGTTCTTCAGGTTCCTGATATGTAACACAAGTTGAAAGGTTTGCAAAAGAAAACTCTAAGAATATTTTGAACTAATAAGCAAGACAAAAATGGAACTTTAAATAGGACTAATGTTGAAGAGTATAACGCATACAGAGTGTCAAGCTGCTTGAGTTTAGAGATTGAAAAGGGTATGTCTCCATACAACATGTTATCAGAGAAGTCCCTGTCAAATAAGAATATGTAGCACATTGTTAACTTGTAAATTCAAAACTCTATAACAAAATATATATAATTTGTGTAATAAGAAGACTTACAGATAAACAAGAGAAGCACAGTTTCCAATCTCATCTGGTATTTGACCAGCCAATTTATTTCCTTGCAAGTCTCTACAATTGGATAAAGTCTTTATCTTACCACTTTTCAAACAATTAAATCCACATAGAAAAACAATAAGTCATTACATTGATTGCAAATTCCTTAGATCTCCAACAGCTGAAGATATCTCCCCTCCAAGATTTAGACAAGACAGATTCCTTCAAAGTAAAGAAGAGAAAGTTACAAGACCTGAAGAGAGAGAGACATTGAACATCATAAGAATTAAATAAGAATCTTACAGAGAGACAACGGAGAAGCTAACGTTGTCACAGTAGACACCTCGCCAAGAACAGAAGTCAGTGTTGTGAACATCGTCCCAATCCAGAAGCATATTCACTGTGTTGCTGAAAGAGCCCTTTATCGCCATCAAAGCTTTTCCTGAGGATTAATTGAAACACTTTTGTTACTTAACAATCTTCAATTAAAATAATTAATCCGCCAAAACCTGAAGTCAAAAAGTTATAATATACATAAACAATTAAATAATCCTAAACTTGGATTTAAAAAAAAAATTAACATCTTTCTCCTCAAAACCGAAACAAGGTATTTGCAAGCATGGTTTTTTATTCTCCGGAAATAGAGAGTATGGAAGAATTTAATCTTCACAAGCATCAAATTTTTAGTAAAAGAAAGAAAGATAACATTGTTATATGCAAATGATAAAGAACTCGCAAGAACTAGGTAATGGGTACGAAAAAAGCTAGCAGCTTTAACTCTTTTTCTCGGGGAAACAAAATGTTTGTTTGAACTTTCTTCTCAGAGACTGAAAACAGAGTTTTGAAACCGAAGATTTGATTTGAGTCTTGATAACTTCTAACACATACCATTCTTGTTAAGAGATTTCAGAATAAACCAAACAAGAGTTGGGCGAGTTAAAGAGAAAGGTGTTAAGCCCTAAAATTAGATAACACAAGTCATATTTGTAATGAAGACATAACAGGAAAGAGAACCTTCGTTGTTCATAGAAGAAGCAAGACCAAGAATCATAAAAACCACCATTGCTAAACATAAAACCATTCCCTGCATCTTCTTCTTCATGTTTCTTTTTCTTTCCTTTTGTGGTAATAAGCCAAAAACACGTTAAAGTTGAGCTTCTAAACAACAAAGCAGACGAAAGAAACAGAGAAGAACGAAAGTTCAGGCTTGTTCTGCCATTGTTGAAGAAAGAGAAGGGAACCAACACAGACGATTAGCGTGAACTGCAAGAAATGCAGAGGCAGAGATGTTAAAGAAGAGAGAGAGTTTGAGACATAGAGAGTGAGATAATGTACAGTCCTATTTAACTATAGAGCTGAGACCCATGAGAGAGAAACTTAAGACCACGACAAGATATGTCAGACTGAGAGTATATATGTACATATATATATTCTTAAAACTTTCATCGAACATTAACGATGATAGTAATGTAACGTAGAAAATATTAGCCACTTCAAATTAGAAAAAGGTCACAAATTGTGCATTAACATTTTTGTGGTTAACGGAGAACGTAACGGCGTTTAATATATAGAAAGGTCGATTTGACGGCGACATGACCCGCCTTCTGTTGTTGACGCCGTTTTCCAATGCAGTGAAACATTCCACTCTAGGAAGTCACGTTCACGCGCTAGATCTGTAACGTGTGTTTGATCGAACGGTGGGTAATTATCGTACACTGTTATTAGCATGGGACGCAAAGTAGAGAAACCAGACTATGCTTTTCCTTGTGAAAGTTAGTTAATGCGTTGATAGTGATTGGGGAAACCGGTTTAAACCGGTTGGGTTTTGTGGTTATCTTCTTTTTGTAATTGGGCGAATAGGATTAATGTTTTTGGATATTGATGTGATTCTTTTACTTATTCATTGAGACCATGTCACATGTTTGCTTTTTTTGGATTGATTTCACAATTAAATTGTGTACGATTAAGACGAAAAATTTGGTGGGATTGTACCTTGCGATAAATACATCTTAAATATAAATCTATTTTACATTAACAAAAAATAATGTTGAGCTGAAATATAAATCATTAGTACGTCATCATTGTGTTTACGACATCAGTAGTTAATATAGTAAATGAATAAAACTTAAAACCAAAAAAATAAAAAGAAGAGTGGTGTATTTAGTAGGTTCAGCTAGAAGCGTCTCTAGTTGATTTAGAGTATAAAGATGCATGGGGTTGAGCTATTGCCTTGGCCTATATGATCATTATGATATATGACCACAGCTTACAATTGTTTTCACTTCATTATTTACGGAAATAAATAAAATAAATAAAATAAATAAAATTCTTCATTGGTTAGAGAGGGTTAAGATTAGCCACTATTTTAGAATGCTGGATTAAATGATTCAGCTAATAATATTGGCATCAAATGTTCGATTTTTCGCCTTTATAAGAACATCTCTAATGGTTGTCTTATTTTTTTCTTCAAAAATAAAGTTCCTCTAAAAATAAAGGAGGGATTTGCTTCAATGATTTATTTCATTTCTTACTTCAAATGAATATTTTAATAATATTTTTTAATCTATCATTTTTATTACTAATTTCTAAGATACCTTTATATTTTTAAATCTACATATTTAACCCACATATATGTTTACCCAGATTTTTTTTATAATATATGTCAAAAGTACATAATTAATGTTATAACTTATTATGTACAACTTATTTGAAATTTTGAAAGTAATAATTTTTTGTTATTACATACAACCTTCTATGAATTTCAATAATGAGGTAATAGTTTTTTTTTTCTTATCATATCTTAAAATTTTAGTTAGGTATAAATTAATAAAACAATAAAAATTAGGGGATCATTTTGTAAAGAAAAATTTTATTCAAAAAATTGAAGGAAAAAATGGAGATCTTCACATTTGAAGAAAAAATAGAAATTTTCAAATTTGAAGAAAGATTTGAAGCACCATTAAAGAAGATTTTTTTCAAATATAGAGATTAAAGAAAGATTTGAAACACTATCGGAAATGATCTAAGTGGAAGGAAAAAAAAAAAAATCTTTGTGATTTGAGATATGGATAGTACATGGAAGAATAGTTAAAAAGAAATTTATTAATAGAAAGGTTACGGATGGAGAAGAAACCAATGGGAGAAGAGAATAGTGGACACGTGGCAAGATGTAAAACGTCAATGGATGAAAACTGGATTCATTTAGTAAAAAGCAGAGACCGATGGTAGTTGCACTTAAGTATTGAGTTATTAACTGATTTGGTCTTCGGCTGGTGGACTTGACCCATTGTCATGAGACATTTGAATGGCCCCAAAATTTTAGGGGTCCCAAATTTTTTTTCCATTTACATCTATATATAAGAAGGGCAATCAAAGGAAATTAATAAAAGGAAAAGAGATTTGATTTTTGAAAGCAACTTTTTTTTTTTTTCTTTTTTTTATTCTACTCGTTACCTTCTTCTTTACTACAAAAAAAAAATATTGATCCACTATTGTCAAAAAAATTCAGAGTTTTTGAAGGTAAAATATTTTGTTTGTATATTTATGATTTCTATGTATGATTTTGATAATTATTTAATATATGGTTTTGTGTAATGTCTACAGACATATGAGTTCATCAAGAATATATCTATCAGGAGTTAAGAAAAAAAAAAAAAAAGATTTGAAGAATCATTGAAATCTCAATTTGATTTTCTTTTCAGGTATTTTAATAAACCAAAATCTTCTAGAACTGATGATGTTGATGAAATTAAGGAATTAGATAGAACTGAAGATGTTTATTAAATTGATGAGGATCATTGTGAGGCTTTTGGAATGACAAAGAAGATGGAATTAGAACTGAATGTGAAAACTAAGAAGAGAATGAAAACATGGCTGAGAAAGATGATGAGGATGTCAACAAAACTGTAGAGGATGAACACTTTACAGAATATGATTCATCTTTACATATTATGGATCCTGAAAATTGAAAAAAAATTGACCAAAAGTTAAAAGATTATTTGGTTAAGAAAGGTCATTTATCACCTCCACCGAAAGATTATATATTTCTCAAGAATGCTAGTGGTAGACAATTTTCTCTTAGACATTACAAAAGGCATTTGAAGAATGGAGACAAAAGATAAAAAAGTTTCTCTAAGTTGAAGTTGATAAACTCTTATCTATGAACGACTATGTCACTAGAAATGTTAAATGGATTAGCTATGTTATCAATAGAAAAAAAGCATGCTTAAAAATCTTGATTATGCAACTTTGATGAATGATTTTATAGAGAAAAATGTAAAAAGAGCTATTTTTGAGAAATATAGTTGTTAACATATTCATGATATTTTTGTTAAATTTTCTAGTCCTATTACTTAGAATGTTCTTACACCTAGTTAAAAAAACTATATAAAGAGGCGTCATCCCAAAAATTCTAATAAAAACCTTAGAATCAAACAGAGTAAAAGAGAGAAAAGGTGTTAACTTATTCATGATACTACCGTTTTTTTAGATATGAATTTTATTTAAATTCCGATTTTTTTGTATTCTTTAGTATCGATTTTGAATAGGGCCCATAAAATTCAGGTACGGCTATGTCGGCTTCCATATCCCTATGGGACTTACGGTGGACACTGTACCATCCCATCCCAGCTCTTCAAACTAGTTTCCCAATCTAGCTCTCTGTTTACATTACTATTTTCATATAATAAATTAACAGATTTATATTGGTTTGAATTTTTGTTTCATCTTGATAACAAGTTGTAAGCAGATTTGGGAATGTTTATTGCCTACAGACTACAGTTAATTATTGTTTTTGTCTTATCTGATTTCAAATTGATTTTTGTGTTTGTGTGTGTGCATATTTCAATAGTACTTCTTACAAACTGGAGTATGTGTTTGTTTTAAAACATTGCCTAAATCTTAAAGTATCAAGTTATTTTACAACTTCTTACTACTAAACTCTTTACTACATCCACTCACTAAACCAACAAAAAAATATGAGGCCCAACACTATTTAATATGTGAACATTGTATTTGATGGCCCATTGGACTCTCTATTCCGTCTCTAAACAAGTTTTTCCCAAATTCATATTTTTCAGACCAATTGGGCACCATAAGGTTTCTTTTTTGGTTTTAAGAATCGTAAGGTATTTGTTAATCTATCAACTCGAAATTTTAAATTGACATATGTAATAATTTGAACACAGGTCTTGTGTTGAGAATCCATGACAATCCGTTGATCCTTTGTCTCCATGAGATTCTTCAACCATATCTAAACACAACAAAAAACTAATAGTTGTGTATTGATATGTTACCTCCCTTATAGATAGATAAAGAAGATTTGTGCTCATTATAAAGAGTAACTCGACCCTTTTTTATTTAATGTTCTTTGCAAAATTTCAGTTTTTCTTTCTAACTTATCTTTATATCAATTAATCATACATATTTTCTTTTTTATTCACAATACCATAAAAAGTAGGTGAGATGTGACTAATTCATACTGTAAATTGTTTAAAAATCATAAACCTTTTTATTTAAGATTAGCCCTGAGCATTCGGTTCGTCTTCGGATCAATTCTTTTCGGATCCGGGTCTTTCGGATCCGAAGTTTTTATACCCATATAAAACCCGTTACTATTTCGATTCGATTTTGGGTTGGGTCGATTCGGGTTCATGTCGATTCAGGTCCAAATTTAAAGATCCAAAAATTAGTTGAATACCTGAAAAACTATCCTAAAAACACTTTAAAATACCGGAAAATACCAAAAAAATACCTAGAACATATTTAAATACCCAAATATTCAAAAAATATCTAAAAATACCTTAAAATACTAAAAAAATACTCATAAAATACTAAAAAAATACTATAAAAATACATTTAAAATACCATAAAATCGGATCTTTGAGTACCCGTTCGATTCTCGGTTCCAGTCCGGGTCCGATTCTTCGAGTCTAAAAATTTAAGACATGTTTGAGTATTTAAGTGGTTCAGGTTCGAGTCTTTTTTTCGAGTCGGGTCTAGGTTCGAGTTTTTGGGTCCGCCCATGCCTATTTGGTTGTCTTTAAATTAAACTATGAATTCTATAAACTTTAAGTACACTAGTTTTAACTTATTTTCTTTGCACTTAGTGCTTGGCCACTGTCCTTGTTACAATAGCAATCATTAAAGTTTTTTAACTTTTTTTTTTTTGTTAAGTTTGTAACTTTTTCCAATAAATTAATCCACTTTTTCGGTTGGTAAGCACTCTTTCTCGGACTTATTAGTTAATAATCATATTTTCACAGTATTATTAGTGCAAAGACAATATACTAGATAATTAGAGACTGCAATCGTCATAAAGTTTAATTAAGAAGCCATAAATATTGAAAAGATTCGTTAAGATGATTTGATTTATCTCCACTACTGGAACGTTTAATACCCATGCCTTTGTCGTTAGATAAAATGAATAATTAAATACTTAAATCATCATATTAATCACCGCATGTACTTACGCCGACACTTTTATAGTTTATCAATAAACCAATATTTTATCTCAATTTGCTGTTTTTTTGTTTTTTTTTTTTGCTTTTGTCAACTTATCATAAATTCTGTTTCCATGACTTTATTATTAGAGCTCTCTTATTATTATACGCATTTTTTGGGGTCTTCGTTATTATTATACGCAATTGACCTACATTATACATGCCAAATTATCTTATTTTTATACGGACTTTTTGTATTTGTATTTGTTTTTGTTTACAAGTAGCATTATTTTTGTTGTTATGTATTTTGATTTTGTTGCTAAATATTGAGCCAAATATTTAGTTTCCCGAATATTATATTCATTCTGTTTTAAATTAACTGATTTTTAGAGAGAAAGAAAGAAAAACAGTCTATTTCATTTTAATCAATATTTTGAAATATTGATATAAAACTTTTAAATTTATTTGACTTTGGTGACCATTGACATTTCGCTAAATATTTTTTATTGATTGAATTGTTTAAGTTAATATGACCTTTGCTATTTATAAAAGTGAGTGACCTGTTGGTACATTGTATTTGTGTAATTGTGTATATATTTGTTTTCATTAGTTTCCTTAATTATCATATTCCACGATCTATTTTTAGTTTCTTAACCAAAAAAAAAAACATAAAGGGTAATAGCAGTGAAAGTTTCTTGGTATGCTAGTGATTAGTCAAAGTTAAAAAAAAATTCTGAATCAAATTTGGATTTGATTCTTAATAATCAAAAATTAATAAGATATCAAAAACCAGTAAATATTGAGCAAATAAAAATTCTCACTATAATCATTACGTGAACCAGTATTTAGCTTTTCCGTACATTATAACATCACTTACATTTCCGTACATTCTATGTGGTACTTGACATTGCTCAAAGTCAAAAGCTTCGAACTCGAATCATGGAAGACATGTATTATGGTCTTATGTATAAACGAATCTCACTATATTTTGTAAACGTTGACTCAAAGCTTGTCTGTTCTTGGTTAATTGTAAGTTGTAGCTTTGCTTTTTAAGTTGGATCCATGTATTTTTGACGTTAGTTATTTAAATTTTGTTCAGTGATTCTTTAATTATTTAGGGTTTAATATTTTATAATATGATTAAACATTAATTCAAGCAAAAATTGCTTCGCAATATGCCCTTTGATATTTATAAACCAAAGTAAGTAGTGATTGACTTGGTGGTCCATCTCCATTGTGTATATTTTTCAATAGTTTTCTTAATGATCACATTCCACGATCTATTTTTATAAGCTTGATCATTAACTTTGATAGGCTTCACTTTCGTGAAAGCTACACCAAAATTTAATACTATTAAGCTTCAACTCTTAGAATAGACCCTTGTTGTAAACTTTTTGAATAAAGTATTAAACTTTTCAATTATAATTAAAGTTTATGGTATTAATGGAAAAAGAAAATATATTGCCAAACTCAGTAGTTTAGATGAGGCCTACTATTGAACCGAATCAAGTTAGAAGTTTAGTTCGGTAAGTGCTTAGGTTTGTAGTAACCCAAACCGAACCAAAGTTCTTAAACCCGGTTTATGCATTAAAATCGAAGACATTATTATTATTAGAATCCAATCAAACAAATTTGTCGGCAAAACCTTGGAGTATGTGACACGTAATGCGGCAAGACTCGTGGATTAAAGAGGCATGGCCACAAAGCTCACATGGAAGCTTAGTTAAGTCTTTCAACATCCAACACAGTTCACTCTAACCTGTCAACTACACGTAATCCTCACCGTTTCGGCGAATTTCCCATTACTAACAATTATTATTTATTTTTATGCATCTTTCCTAATTCCTATGATATATCTCATCACAATATACTAAACTCTATAAATCTCCTTCGTAATCAAAGATTCGAATGCGATTTTCCTTTAATTTTTTTTCCCAGATATCGGATGAGAATCGTGAATGAGAGGCAAATAATAGTTAAGTTTCTGACACAAACTCTGAGTAAATAATTATAGAATAATAGTTTCTGTTTCTACAATAACACGATGTCTTTAACACTAAGGTCCAAGTGTTCAATATTCACCGGCTCTTGTGGTCTTCCCTTGTCGGTTGCCGGCACAGACGGTCAATGACACTGGCACGTGTCTAGTTCTTCACTCCGTAATGTCTCCAACGCCTTGAGAAAATTAAATAAGTTTTAATATACTAATCAAGACCCGTATCTTGTTAAATTTTCTGTATTCTTCCCAAAAGCTTTTATACATTCTACTTTACACCCAATGAGATTTAACATATTATTATTTCGTTTTCCATACGCACCAAAATCGTGGAGCTTAAACCTAATATAAAACAGTATTGTAAAAACCAGCAAATACTGTTTTCTCTTTACTATTTGAACGTATGTAAAAACAAAAGGTTGTTGCTGACCTTTCAACAAATTTAGAGCTATTTTATGAAATCTAAAAAGAATAAGGGAGGAAATCGTGAAACTTAATGCAATTAAATATAGTTTCCGTTTAACTAGAAATAAAGAAAAAGAAAACAGAATCTCTCCGTTTCTCGAGCACTCTTAACTCTCCCTATTTCTCTCTCCAAGACTTACCTTTACGCCTTCAACAAGAACCACAAGAAATAAGCTATATTTCTTTTTCCTCCGGGAGATTTAAGCTCCGTCGTCGTTGACGGACCCATTATTTCCGGCGACGGATTCTCTCAGTCTTCTACCGTTAATTATAAACTATGCTTCCGGTCTCAAATCCTTCCAGTCCTGAACGTCTCCTCAAGAAATCCAGAACCCCAGACACCGCCAGTGTCACCACCACTATCGATCGTAAAAGCTCCTTCAACTCAATTAACTCGGTCGTTAACCGCTCTTCCTACATCTCCGCCTCTCGTAGCCACTGCACATGGCTAATCATCTCTCTCCTCTCTCTCCAACTCATCCTCTGCATCACTCTCCGATCCATCCCTTTTCCTCGCCGTCACATCCCTGAAAACTTCCCTTCTCCCGTCGCCATCACCGTCTCCGTCTCTGCATCCTCCGACTCCTCTAGCTCCACCGACTCCTCTAGCTCCACCGACTCTTCCGACTCCTCTGGCTCCACCGCTCCTATCGCGTCCTTGGAGCAATGCGATTCGGGACGAGTCTACGTCTACGAGTTGCCGAAGATCTTCAACGAAGTCATACTACAACAGTGCGATAATCTCAATCCATGGAGCTCTCGCTGCGACACGCTAGCGAACGACGGATTCGGAAAAGAAGCTACGTCGTTAAAAGGTGTGATCCCTGATGATTTGGTTCCTTCTTGGTTCTGGACTGATCAATTCGTCTCCGAAATCATTTTCCATAACCGGATTCTTAACCATCGTTGCCGGACTTTGGATCCAGAATCTGCCACTGCGTTTTACATTCCGTTCTACGCCGGACTCGCCGTCGGTCAATATCTATGGTCAAATTACGCAGCAGCTGATCGTGACCGTCATTGTAAATTGATGACTAAATGGGTCCGGCAGCAACCCTATTGGAATAGATCCAACGGTTGGGATCATTTCATTACGATGGGTCGCATCACATGGGATTTTCGTCGCTCTAAAGACGAGGATTGGGGATCTAACTGTATTTACGATCCCGGGATGCGTAACATCACTCGCCTCCTAATTGAGCGAAACGCGTGGGACCATTTTGACGTCGGTGTACCTTATCCCACCGGATTCCACCCTCGGTCTGACTCCGACGTCCTTAAATGGCAAGATTTTGTTCGGAGTCGCAGTCGTGAGACGCTTTTTTGTTTCGCCGGAGCTCCACGTGCTGGGATTGAGAATGATTTCAGAGGATTGCTTCTTCGTCACTGTGAAGACTCGCCTGGAGTTTGTCGGACGGTGGATTGTACTGGAGGTAAATGCTCGAATGGCTCGTCGGCGATTTTGGAAACTTTTTTAGGATCCGATTTCTGTCTCCAGCCTCGAGGAGATAGCTTCACGCGACGGTCGATATTCGATTGCATGTTGGCCGGTTCGATTCCGGTTTTCTTCTGGAAACGAACCGCTTACATGCAGTATCAGTGGTTTTTACCTGATAAACCGGATAGTTACTCGGTTTATATCGACCGGAACGAGGTGAAAAACGGCACGACGTCTATAAAAGAAGTGTTGCAACGGTACAGCAAGGAGGAAGTGAGGAAGATGAGAGAAAGAGTGATCGATTTGATACCGAATTTGGTTTACGCAAAGTCTCCGAATGGATTAGAGACTTTCAAAGACGCTTTCGATGTGGCGATAGATGGAGTTTTTAGGAGATTCAAGGAGCAAGAGAATTGGTACAAATGGTGATGAGAAGAAGTAAGATGATTGGATGATTCGATAAAGAAAAATGATTATTTATTTATTAGTAAAGAGTTATTCCAAAAATTTAGCTCCATTACAGCTATGAGATGATTACTTTGTAAATTTAAGATTTTTGCTTAGAGATGAATAAGTTAATTAGTTGAATTTTTATAGTTATTTCACTTCATTGAGTAAGTGAGTTGTTATATGTGTGGAGTTCTCATTTATATATTCTCTTTTGAATATTATAGTGTGAAATTTGGGCTTCTTAGTTAGGTGGGAAGTGAAAAGTAGACCAAAGGCCCACATTTAAGCACGAACAATTGGTTATTTAATAAGATTGTACTATGATAGAAAATGAAGTGGTAGGTAGTAAAAGAAACAGAATTTGATTTGTGGGGGTTAGGTTTGATAAGTGTGTAATACTCGTGACGCTTTTATGATTAGTTTATTGTGTCTGTTATGCCTTTGCAATTGTAAATTACGACATTATAACAATCCGGATTTACCTACTTTTTTGATATGTTTATACCAAAAGTATAGACCAAGTAATATTTGACCAAAAAACTTATAAATAGTCTACAAACACTAAAAAAATTAACTATTAAATTTTTTTTATCAATTCCTCTGAATAAAGTAAAAGTTTGTTAAGAGAGGTCCATAATCACGTGTGAACCCCTATTATACTAAATCTAAAATCTAGTTTGTAGTGTTGTGTTATGCTTGTGGAAGTGACAAGTGTAAGTGAGTAAGTAAGAAGGCAACATTAATCTTTTATATAACACAACTTCCCCGTTCCTCTTTTTAGCTCACATCTCCTAAATATCTCTCTCTCTCAAGAAGCCAACAATGGAGTTTTTGTCTCTCGCATCCATCTTCTTTCTCCTAATTGTCCCTTCCTTCTCAAATCCAAGTCTATCTCTAACTGATCAGCCATTAATCTCTTCTCTTGATATTCATGAAGAAGAAAGCTGTCCTTATACAGTGATTGTAACTACAAGCTGTTTCTCTCCTGATTGGTCTAGAGATCAGATCACTATCGCTTTGGGTGACGCCAACGGTAACCAGGTTTGATTCTTTACGACAAATCTTATACTTTCTTTATGTTTTGTTTTATGGGTCCATATTTTAAATCCGAATAAAGCAAAGCCACTCGAACCAAAAATGAAACTTAATTTGAACTAAACCAGTTAGATCGTATGTCATGTATTATTTTATTAGGTGGTGGCAAGGAGACTAGACGAAGCGTTAAGTGGAGGAGGAGGTTTCGAGAAATGTTCATCAGATACATTCCAAGTCAAAGGTCAATGTCTCAACACTATCTGCTTCCTCTACATCTACCGTTCTGGTCCCGACGGTTGGATTCCTAAGACGGTCGAGATCTATACGGAAAGTTCCAAATCAGTGAAATTCGATTTTAACGAAAACATTCCTGAAAACATTTGGTTTGGTCACAACAATTGCAACAACACCGATTTGCCACCGCCATCGCCTGATTTCCCTCCGTTTTCCCCCACCACCCCACCGCCTCCTCCGCCTTATTTTCCTCCCGTTACACCTTCTATCCCACCGCTACCACCACCACCACCGCGGCCGTCTGGTGCCTATGGACGTGGAGATGGTGAGAGTTTGGTTATTGTGTTTGCTGCGATTGTGTTTGCGTTTGCGTTTGCGTTTGGGGCACTAGTGGTTTGAGTTTGTTTTAGTTACAAGAGTTGCTGTAAGGTTTTAATCCCTTTGTTTGTGTGTTTGTAGTTGGATAATGTGGAAACATTAATTAGTTAATGTATGAGTTTTTAACTATTTCATATGTATTTTGCATCATTATTTTGAATGTGATGATGCATGACTTATGTACTAGATATGTCATTCTTTCTAGAGAAGCATTGTGACAGAAAATAAAGTACATAACTTACCGATACTTGTCTAATCTTTCTAATTAATTTCTTCTATACACAAAAACATTCATTACATTTTTCTTACAAAAAAAAACAAGTATTACATGTTCTCTCCACTATCTACTTATCTAGTGGTTTGTGTGGGTGACTTGGGAAGCGTTGGCATTTAATTCGGTTCTTATAACGTAATTGAATTAGTTTGAATTTGACCCGGTTTAGGTCGACCTGGTTCGTATACTTTTATCTTCCCGATTACAGTTTTGATTTTCTCTTCTTCTCTATCTCCGAACGATTCCGAAAAAAAGCACGAGAAAATGGTGTCGATACGACTCTTCTTCACTCTCCTCTCCTTTGTCTTCCTTATATTTGTCTCTGTTTCCGAATCGAAACTTCTGGAGCCTCACGTTGCTGAATCCTTCAATGTCAGCCTCATCCAGGTTCGCGCTCTTTCCATACTCACTCCATACCCCGTGTGAAATTTTCCACGGAGAAATTTCGTCTTCTGTTTTTTGTTGGATTTTTTCACGAGAGACTTATAATTTTACTTGTATGCGTGTAAAATTTCACTGAGGATGCAGAAACTGGGGGCTAGCTGTTCGTACACGGTGATCATCTCGACGAGTTGTTCGTCATCGAGGTATACACGCGACCAGATCAGCATCGCTTTCGGCGATGGATATGGAAACCAGGTTAGATTTTCCCGCTAATTGAAATTTTCTTAATTTCTTCAGAACATATTTAGTAAGCAATTGATTCGAAGACTTGGTTTATTGATTAGGCCCTAGGGTTCCATTTGAATGTTTACATCCCGAATCAAAGCTATTCTCGCTCAATTCGTTGATGCTTATATCTGATTCTTTGTAATTGAGCTTAATTAAAGTTTTTTTTCCTCAGTTCTTGATGACTAGTTAGCTACCGAATAAGCAAATTGCAAAACATTATCACTGTAATGTAAGATATCTAGCAATCAAAGTTTGGAAAATTCTGCAAATGCTTTTGTTCTTTTTGAATTAGCCAGATTTCTCTGCTTGAATTCAAGTACAACATCATGTTTCACACACCCGATCACAAATATATCGACGCCAAATCGACCGTCTGTTTGGAGTCCTAAAGTTCTATTATTGAAACATTTCAGTTTTAGAAGAATATATACATCTTTGGGATAGATAAAAGTTTGAATGTATTGGTTTTGGTTGCAAGTAGTGTCTAATATGTTATTGTATCTGTCACAAACAAACCGTAAGAATGTTCATTTTCAGCTTTTAGATTCACAGCTTGGGTTTTTTGTGTTTCTGAATCAGATATACGCACCAAGGCTTGACGATCCATCTTCAAAGACGTTTGAGCAATGTTCATCAGATACATTTGAAATAAACGGACCATGCACATACCAGATATGCTATGTGTATCTTTACAGGTCTGGTCCAGATGGTTGGCTTCCAGATAATGTAAAGATTTATAGCCATGGCTCCAAAGCGGTCACCTTCTCTTATAACACGCATGTCCCTGAAAGTGTATGGTATGGTTTCAATTACTGCAACAGCGCTTCGGATTCTAGCATCTTAGCCATTGGTCTCAGAAGGATCGTCGTCGTGGTCCTCGGGTTTATTGTCGCCGGTTCAATGTTGCTCCTGTAAGCTGTTATGGTTCCAGTTTCACTGTCGGTTTTGTATGAACATAGTAGGACGGACTTATTCTGAATAAATGTGTAACGCTCTTGGGGAATTGGGAAATCCCTCGGAAGATTTGTATCTCAGATCTGTAAACTATAAACCTTTGATGAAGTTACTACTGTTAATTACAGAGTGTGTAAAGTTTATGAGCAGTGTGTATTCAATGGAAATTTGATACATTTCATCAACCATATGTGTTAGAAATTAAAAAGAACTCGAATGGATTATAAATTGTGTTGATCTTGTTATTGTAATTGGGGTTTGTATTGTTGTTGTAGACTTGTAGTTCTGTCTGGTAAATGCCCAACGAGGCAAGTAGAATGGCAAAGTTACCAATTTGTCCCAATAAAAGAAACTTAACATTTAATTTAAATAAAAAAATAAAAAAAGCTAAATAGATATTTTCGAACTAAGATATTTTTACGAGGCTTTGACCTAATGAAATAAGGAACCCGACACGCATTCTCTTAACACAATAGAAAAACGGCAGGTAAAACTAAACTCAACGGACTAGATTTGCGGTTGCGAGTTATGTATTAGGGTTTTGATAACTCTAAAATCTCGAAACTATAAGAAGTAGCCAAACCTAAACACTTGTCCTCCCTTTTATTCTCTCTCTGCTTTTTATACTTCATCGCCTCAATCCTCAAAAGCAGAATAGATTCTCCATCCTTGTTTCTATTCTACGCCTCCGCTTATAAATTTAACCTAAATGCCTTCCCTAATGTTATCTGATAAGAAAGAGGAGGAGAAGAAGATGAAGAAGAAGATAGCCTTGGAATCCCCAGAGCTAGACTCGAAGAAGGGGAAGAAAGAGGCGAAGCTTAAATTATCTGACTCGGATGAAGAGGTTTCGGAGAAGAAGAAAAGTAAGAAGAAGGAGAAGAAGCGCAAAGCTGCGGAGATAGATGAAACGGTGGAGGAGGAAGTAAAAAGCGATTCAGGCTCGGACAAGAAGAAGAGCAGCAAGAAGGTGAAGTTGGGTGTTGAAGAAGTCGAAGTTGATAACCCTAACGCTGTTTCCAAGTTTCGGATTTCGGCTCCGTTGAGGGAGAAACTTAAGCAGAATGGTATTGAAGCCCTTTTTCCGATTCAGGCTTCAACGTTTGATATGGTTCTCGATGGTGCTGATTTAGTTGGTCGAGCTCGTACTGGTCAGGTATTGTTTGCTGTTTTATTTTGAAATTAGCTTCTTTTTTTGCCTTTATGATGCGTTGGTCTCTGTATTTAATTGGTCAAGTTGGAGGCTTTTGGGTATTTGTGTTGACGTTTTGATAGTAAGAGTGCTCAAGTTTTCAGCTGAAAGTTATACAGAGTGTTCATATCTTTGTTAGTTATAACAGGGTACTATCAGTTGTAAATTTGTGAGACCTAGGGAATCTTCTACTTGTCTTGCTTTGAATTATTCAAAGCTTGGAGGTTTTGTTGATCATATGTGGCGTGGTACAGGGTAAAACGCTGGCATTTGTCTTGCCGATATTGGAATCTTTGATTAACGGACCTGCGAAAAGCAAAAGGAAGAATGGATATGGCAGGGCACCAAGTGTTTTGGTTCTTTTACCGACTAGAGAATTAGCCAAGCAGGTAAAGATATTGACGGTGTTAATACAACATTGCAGCAAATTCATATTATGCCTCTTTTGGTTTTACTGATGGTTTGGTTTTATTTTGTAGGTGTTTGCTGACTTTGATACGTATGGTGGAGCAATTGGGTTAAATTCTTGTTGTCTTTATGGAGGTGATAGCTACTCATCTCAGGAGTATAAATTAAAGA
Organism: Lepidium campestre; assembly: GCA_009757365.2. Classification (NCBI taxonomy): domain Eukaryota; kingdom Viridiplantae; phylum Streptophyta; class Magnoliopsida; order Brassicales; family Brassicaceae; genus Lepidium; species Lepidium campestre. Next base: position 218,653 of record WJSH01006868.1, on the reverse strand, counting down.
GAGGTGTTGACATTGTTGTTGGAACACCTGGTCGTATTAAGGTACGTCTCCCCCTCTTATCTTAAGTCAAATCTCTCCAACTGCTATTGTTTGTAATTTCGGTTGTCCCTAGAAACCAAATCATCATATTTGTTTGTGTTCTCTCTTGACCTAGTATTTATACATTGCAGGATCATATTGAAAGACAAAACATTGAGCTGAGCTATCTACAATTCCGTGTTCTTGATGAAGCTGATGAAATGTTGAGAATGGGATTTGTTGAGGATGTTGAACTTATATTAGGTATGTAACGTGGTCTTTATTGTTTTTAGCAATATGAAGCAGCTTCTACGTGGTATCTTATATTATTTTATTATCATCTTCAGGGAAAGTGGAGGATGCTACCAAAGTCCAGACTCTTCTCTTCAGTGCTACTTTGCCACCATGGGTGAAAAATGTGCGTCCCTTCAAAACATATCCTCTTGCTAGTTTTAATGGTCAAGCTATTTAAAATTGTTGCTCTGTTCCATTTCTCTCTATTAATGGCTGTGATCTTTCTTGCTCCTACCAGATCTCTGGCAGGTTTCTTAAAACAGACAAGAAGACTATTGATCTTGTTGGTAATGATAAAATGAAGGCTAGTAATAGTGTTCGACACATCGTTCTTCCTTGTAATAAGCAAGCCATGTCTCGATTGATACCTGATATTATCAGTTGCTATAGCAGGTATTGTTTAGTACTTCAATTATTTGAGTATTTTCATAACCTATATTTTCTACAAGGTAATTTCTTAGTATTTAATCCATTTTTTTCAAAATGTAGTGGGGGCCGTACTATTATTTTCACGGAGACAAAAGATCAAGCTTCTGAGCTTTCTGGTTTGTTATCCGGATCAAGAGCTTTGCATGGTGACATACAGCAATCACAACGTGAGGTAGGGTATTGGTTTTCATTTCAAGCTTTCTTGTGTAGTAGTCAGGGAGATATGATCTTTTGTTGTATCTCGTTGTATTCCTCAATCAGAGCTGTATCAGCTTGGTAACTATGAGTACTGTGATTGTAGGTTACTCTTGCTGGATTTAGGAGTGGTAAGTTTTCGACATTGGTGGCTACAAACGTTGCTGCTCGTGGTCTAGACATCAATGATGTTCAATTAATTATCCAGGTTTGTTGCAGCTATGGAGGTCTAGTCATTCTAGTTTAATTCCTTGTTGGTGTTCTAACATATTTTTTTAATTTATTGTAGTGTGAGCCTCCACGTGAGGTTGAAGCATACATTCATCGCTCAGGCCGAACAGGAAGAGCTGGTAAAGCATATTAATATTATTTGGATTGCTCTTTGATATTGTTGTGCAGTTACTTGATGGTAGCATTAGGTTCCCATGATGTTGTCATAATCTTTATTTTACTGTTGTTGCAGGAAACACTGGAGTTGCGGTCATGCTTTTTGATTCGAGAAAGCATAACATATCCAAGATTGAAAGAGAATCTGGTATTAAATTTGAGCACATATCTGCACCTCAGCCTGATGATATTGCCAGAGCTGTTGGTATGGAAGCTGCTGAGAAAATTACGCAAGTCTGTGACAGGTTTGCCTACACTTGCCCCTTATTCTTCTTGTATAATAAAAAAAAGTTACTTGAATGTGTTACATATTTACCTAAGAATATGTAAAATGCAGTGTGGTTCCTGCATTTATGGCGGCTGCCAAGGAATTATTAGAGTCTTCCGGTTTGTCAGCTGCAGAACTCCTCGCAAAAGCTCTTGCTAAAACCGCGGTTAGTATCATGAAGATCTTTCTTTTTAAACATTTTGTTTCTATCTCCTGAAACAAATACTTATACTTCGAATTTTTACAGGGCTTCACTGAGATTAAGAAAAGGTCACTTCTTACATCCATGGAGAACCATGTGACAATGTTTCTTGAAGCAGGGAAACCAATTTACTCGCCATCGTAAGTTCCTCTCTCTTTCTATACTGTGCCTTTGTAGTTTCTGCTAACATTGAAAAGTAATAAAATGATTTGGTGCAATAGATATGCTTTTGGAATGCTGAGGAGAATCTTACCAGAAGACAAGGTGAATTTGGTTGAGGGTATGACTTTGACAGCAGATGGAACCGGAGCGGTTTTTGACGTTGTGCAGACAGATCTAGACCTGTTCCTTGCAGCTGGACAAAAGAGTGCTGGAAGTATGAGCCTGGAAGTGGTTAAGGAGCTGCCTAAACTTCAGGAGAGAGAACCAATGCAACAAAGAAGATTTGGTAACAACCGTGGTGGTAATAATAGGTTTGGAAGTAGTGGCAGAGGAAGAGGCGGTGGTGGCAGAGGTGGCGGTAGAGGCCAGAGATGGTGAAATACCCAAACTCAACATTTACTTGTGATAAACAAAAAAAAAACTAAACTCCCTCTATAATTTCATTACTATCTTCCTGTTTTGATGAATTCTCACTACAATTGTTGTATTTTTATTTTCCTTTTGAACAAATTTAAGGAGGCTCTGATATGTCTGTCCTCTCAATTTTGTGTAATTTGGGTGATAACGATAATTATATGTTTCTTTCAAATCTTCATAACGTTTATTCTTCAGGTTTCCATTGATTGTTAGTCATGAAAAACAAATTGTTTGTGTTTCCTGTGGAATTGTTGTCAAACTTCAAATTGAATTTTGATTTGCCAACCGGAACTTCTAGATTAAAAAGACGTGCTAAAACGACTTGTGAACCAACAAGGATCTCTCGCTTAATTATGAAATATTAAATGAGAAAAATAACATTACGTTTTCTCCACTTGTAGTCTTGTACTGAAAAATAACATTATGTTAAAGACTTTTTGATACCAAAAAAAAAAGAAGATAAAAGACTTTTGCTTCCTGAACAAAAATTATCATACTTACCAATTGCATTAAAAATTATTCACAAATATAACATTTTACTCTTTTTAAAACAGTGATTAATTTGCATTTTAAAAATTCATGTTGAATTGTATTAGTGTTAATTTTCTTGGGGTGATATATTAATGCAAAAAAAGTTAATTCAAAATAGTTATATAATTTAAAGTTAACCAATAAATGTAAACATTGGTCTGTGAAAATTCAATAAAAAAACTTGACATAAAGATTATATATAAAGACTTGCATTTCGAGTCTTCCTACAGACAAAACACTTCAATCTAAAGAGATCAATAAAGAAGATGTCTACTCCAATCACCGACCCTTACGCTTATCTAAACATCGTTAAGAATCCAGATGGCTCAATCACTCGCGACCTCACCAAGTTCCCGTGCGCCGCAGCCACACCTGATCCTTCTCCACTCAACCCTGTCGTTTCTAAAGATCTTCCCGTTAACCAGTCAAAGTCAACCTGGCTCCGTCTCTACCTTCCTCCCTCCGCCGTAAACGCCGGCGTTTCGTCTCAGAAACTCCCTCTCGTGGTTTATTACCACGGCGGAGGATTCGTCCTTTGCAGCGTCGATCTTCAGCTCTTCCATGATTTCTGCTCCGACATGGCACGTGATCTCAACGCGATCGTCGTGTCTCCTTCGTACCGGCTAGCTCCGGAGCACCGATTACCAGCGGCGTACGAAGACGGCTCTGAGGCACTGGAGTGGATTCGAAATTCCGATGACGAGTGGATCAAATCTCACGCCGATTTGTCCAATGTGTACCTCATGGGAACGAGCGCCGGTGGGAACTTGGCTTACACCGTCGGATTGAGATCCGCTGATTTCATCGCGGATCTGAGTCCGTTACAGATCCGTGGATTGATTTTACACCATCCATTCTTCGGCGGAGAAGATCGACGTGAATCTGAGATTAGACTTGCGAACGATCAGATTTGTCCGCCGATAGTCTCCGACGTTTTCTGGGATCTTTGTCTTCCCGTCGGCACTGACCGAGACCATGAGTATTCGAATCCGACGGTGGGAGATGGATCAAAGAATTTAGAGAAAATCGGACGGTTGAGATGGAAAGTGATGGTTTTAGGCGGAGAAGAAGATCCGATGATAGATCGGCAGAGAGATTTGGGGAAGCTGATGAAGAAGAAGGGAGTGGAAGTGGTGGAGCGATTTACCGGCGGAGATGTTCACGGTGCTGAGATCGGAGATCCTTCCAAGAGAAAAAATCTGTTTGTTTCCATCAGAAATTTCATATCCTCTTAACGGTTTTCCCTCTTCTGCAATTTCTTGTTATTTTTTTTTCATAAAATAAAGAAGTAATATTAGAGGCCCAATAATTCACGACCTTTAAAGATTAATATAAACCAAGCCCAATAACCTAGGCCCGTTAAATATCTTTCGTTTGTGTACCCATGCCCATGTTCGTGGTTTGTAAAATGTCGTAATTGTATTATATATAAGATTACTACTATATATGTATAAATATATGAGGTGTTACAAATTAAATGACTGAATTACTAATTTTAAGATATTATATCCCTAAAAACCATCTAAACTTTGGACTTAACTTAAACCCTTAAAATATAAGTTTAAACTTATTTCTCCCCAAAACGAAATTTGAAACTCTATTTCCCCTTGAAATAGTTTTAAACTTATTTTCCCCTAAAACGAAATTTGAAACTATATTTCCCCATGAAATAGTTTTAAACTTATTTCCCCCTAAAACGAAATTCGAAACTCTATTTCCCCATGAAATAATTTTAAACCTATTTTCCCTTAAAATGAAATTCGAAACTTTATTCCTCAAGCGTTTCCCCTCATACAAAATTTGAAACTCTATTAATATAAACAAATTATGTAACTTTTTTTTTGTGAGATTAGACTTTCACTATATGTAACTTTTTTTTTAATAAACAAATTATGTAACTATTATATCTACACATAAAATTAACGTTTAGGCGTTTAGCTTTGTCTGATTGCATATAATAAGCATGAGATAAAAAACTGAACCGATTTGTTCGAACCAAATCGAACTGAAATTTGGACAAATTGGTTCGGTTATATGTGTGTAATTCGGGTTAATTGACAAAAATTTATTTGTAATTGTGGTTATCAATTCGGGTCGGTTCGGTCGAGTTAACCGAACGGTCCAAAATAATCTAAACCCTAATTTACTTCTATTTTTTTTTTCCCAGCCGTCTTCTCTTCTTCTTCTTCAATCTTCTTCTTCTTTCTTCTTCAATCTTCAATCTTCAACCTTCAATCTTCAATCTTCAGTCTTCAATCTTCTTCTTCCTCGTCTTCATCTTCTGCGTCTTCGTCTTCTTCTTCTGCGTCTTCGTCTTCTTCTTCTTTGATCTTCTTCTTTTTTGTCTCCTACTTCTTTTTCAATTTTTTTCTTCAATCGTCTGCGTCTTCTTCTTCATATGAGATTTTGATAAAATTAGATTTTTTTTTTAATTCGGGTCGATTGGAATCCATGAGATAATTTGGTAAATATTCGATAACCGACCTAACCTGATTCATTAAATAATTAGGGTATTTTTGGATTTATTTAATAATTTGATAAATACATAATAACGGAGTTATACGATCCAACCCAACCTGACCCGATTGATCTGAATTCGCAGGCCTAGCATATAGATTGACAAAAAAAAAAAGGAAGAGTAGAAACACTGGTATTTAATTGAGAAAGAGAGGGAGAAACAAAATGGAGCACGTGGACGTGGTGGTGGGAAAGTAGTCAAAGTTAGCCCAGCCACAAAGCAAAGGCCCATTATTGAGCTCTCACTTACCAAAGAGAGGCCCGCCTCACGTGCATTTCTTTTGTCTTCTTGTTAACTCTTCTAAACACTATAAGACACCATTTTATAATAGTTATTTATTTTTTACGACGAAGACACCATAATTTTCTATTTCTATTTAATTGTTTGTTTGCCATATTTCTTAATTGGGAATAAAATAATACCAAAAAAAGAACTCCCAAGCCAAAATATATTGATAAGATTGGAAGAAAGCAAACAACATATATTAATGGGTCTGACGGTTTATTCAACCCCAAACTATCGATATAACCATATATGCACCTAAACTTACGACATCAGTTTAATTGTACACAAAGTTTAACGATGAAGTCTAATTTCACCCCTAATTAGACCATCTCTATCATATTGCACACAAACCATCTAATTGCATAAATCGTTAGTAATTTCACCCTTAATCACTGGTAATTTCACCCCTAATTGTACTCGTTTATACAAATTAAACACGGTTGAAGAATACCATATCTTAATCGTGATATAAACGGGTCATAAATTAGTTTAGGTTCGGTAATTTTTTGGCTTAAGATCCTAATTAAGGGTGAAATTACCAGCGATTTGTGCAATTACGCTTAATGTTGAGAGTTTGTGTGCAATTAGATAGAGATGGTCTAATTAAGGATGAAATTAAGCCTCATTATTAAACTTTGTGTGCAATTAAGCTGAGGTCGTAAGTTTAAGTGCATCTATGGTTGTATCGATAGTTTGGGGTGAAAATAAATCGTGAACCCTATATTAATTATGAAAGAATCCAAAGAAGTAAGTAGATTATGTGTTGTTCTCTCTCACTTTCACAATGCTAGACCCACCATTTTATAGGCTGCTTAAATATCACCCTTAGTTATAATGAAAACTGAATAAACATGCATATAAAATTTTCACATTACTTCGATAAATTTCAAAAAGATATATTCCACACAGGTTCTCTACCGTTGATCAGTTTATTAATCAAAATTTTCTAATTTAGTATTTTATTATTGTTATTAGTCTATATGTGATATGATGTGTGAGTTGTAGAAAGTAAAATTTTAAATTAAATTTCTTAATTAAAAAACAAAAAACAAATAGTGGAATGAAAAGAGTATCAATTGTAATAATATTTCCCGATCGGAATTATCTACTAATGTCAGTTGCCATCTTAATATAAGAAGAAGAAAACAAATATAAATTATTGTGTCGACAATGGAGTTTGAATGGATAAATATAGCTAGCGGAATCAGGAAACACTGTTTCCTTTTGTTCTCTACATTGTCTTCTCTTGTCTTTTCCCTTTACTACAAACACTCGGACATCTACAAATCAAGATGGATTGTCTATTTTAGAATCAATGCATTTGAAATGTTCATTATGGCGGAAAATTGAAAGTTTTTATTGTTGTTTAGGCAATAAAAATTTACGATTCTTGATGAATTTGTCACGGAATTTCTGCCCGGATGTCTAAGAGATGGACAAAAATGTTCGATTAACCATGATGAAGATAAACTCAGTAGAGAATCTATAAGGAAGATGTGTCCACAAGACCTCGACGGTTTTCTTCTGTTGAGAATTTCTTACAAAATTTCAACGGACACCATTTTTCTTGAGATTTATGTTAGTTTTTTTTAAAGTCTTTGCAGTGATATATGAATAAAAGATTTACTATGTATATATAACTAATGTTTTATTCTCTCATTTGCTCATGAAAAGAATTTATATATATTGATAGAAGGATAAAAGATCTTATTTATTAAAAGAAAAAAATATTTTGTTTAATTTGTGTGAAAAATCCTAAAATATATAATTGGATGACAGAGAGGGAACATAACATAAAAGGGTCCGACGCTATTTTAACTCATATGTTAGCCTTCGTGCAGCGGGTATATGCATAATGCAACACATGTGTATAAGTCTCCGACCTCTCTCTCTCTTTTGTCACGGTCTTAGACATGTCTTTTATTGCTATACCAATATCTACCACTTATTGTCACTGTCTGTCAGAATCTTATCTTCACAGACGATAAGACAAACTCCACAAAATATCTATGATTCAGTATACCAACATAATTAGGCTAATAATGGCTACTTATTGATGATAATTTTGTTTAAGAGATAATGCAATTAGGAGAATAGCTAGCCACATAAAACTCAAAATAGAAACTTATGTGTAACTCTATTTGTTTTTTAATCTCTATCGATCGCTTTCTTCTAAACTTAGTTCAACAATTTAGTTGCCGACAACATCTTTGCTTCTAAGCCAGTCTGAAAACTGTTGAAGAGTGTTCTTGTCAGATCTGTAATGCTTCTGAGTGAATTCAAGAAACATGGACCATGTAAAATTAGGGTACATTCTTTGACCTGACATTTCTAATAGCTCCTTTGGTGGCTTCACCACTTTGTCCATTTGTGGACATAAGAAAAATGCTATTGACTTCCTTTCCCTCTCGCTAGGTACCACAGCCCGATGCAAACAACTTTTGTATATTCCATTCGTCAACGCCTACATATATATTTTATAACAAAAACTTTGGTGAGTTTCTACCTGATATTATTCATCCCCATCTCCAACACTTAACTGACTAAAGAATGTTTTCAATCTCATCTATGTTAAATTTTCTTTTTATATATATAATACCTAGCATGTGTGTGTATATATTAAAAATACTTTTGTATACATGAAGATATATAAATATTTTATATCTAACGTTCCACCAATCCATCCATATATAGCGACCCACATGTCAATCGTACATTATAACCTAAAAAAATTCAAGATCAAGTACACTTAAATATGAATATAGTCAACTGCTTCTAAAATAGTCAAGTGCTTTACACTACCATATTATAATGAAACAAGATCTTACAAAATATAAATAATAATTTTTTAAAAAATATCTAAAAATGTTGGTAGCATATACGTACTCATTAATATATATATGTGTTCCATATGTTTTCTTTTAAAAAGAGAGAGAATTAATTTTACCATGAAGGTATCGCCGATGTTAACAACGAAGGATCGAGGCTTTGGAGCGATGGATCTCCATTGATTCTCGAAGAACACTTGAAGACCGCCGACTTGGTCTTGATCAAGTATGGTAAGAGAAGTCGGATCGTTGTGAGGACCTGTCCCTAATGTAAGATTTGGCTGCTTGCAAGGAGGATAGTAATTCAGCCTAAGTATCGAATCATTATCTTCATAAAAGTCTCTAAAGACGCCTCTTTCGACCCCAAGACTTATTCCTAGAAACTCAACGATCTTTAACGAGAGATTGTTCATCGCCTCTGCGTATTCTTGAAATACCGTTCTGCATGAGACCAATCGCAATTGTTTTTTGGTCTTTCTATCGTTTTTTTATTATGAAGGAGATGAAATCTTACCCAAATTCGTCGTTTTTGTCTCCCATTGTCATAGAGATGTAATCTTTAATGGTTTCGGTGCCGTTCTTGAGCTTCTCCTCAGCAGAGAACCTAAATGAGAGTGTTTTCTTCCAAGGAAGACTTGAGTAGAATCTCCCGACAAAGCTATCAGCGTAACCAGGGATCTCACCCCACTTCCTCTTCACTTTCTGTTTGTCTGAAGCCGGTAAGTTAAAAAACGTGTCCATACACTTGTAGGCACGTGACAAGATCCGGTCGTGGATCCCGTGGTTCGTGACGAGGAAGAACCCGTGAGTCTTGGCAGCTTCGGACACGAGCCTAGAAGCTTGCGAGGCCAAGACATGATTTTCTTGGAGAGTGGAGATGTCGATGATAGGGACTTGAAGGTCTTTGACTTCGGTGGATGGTTTCTCTTTGTCTGGCCATATGAATTCTATTGGTATGTTGTTTGGTTGCTGATTTATAACTTTTGCATCGAAGCCTATATGAGGTAGATTTGTGATGCAATTCATGTTTTTTCTTTGTGTACTTCGAAGGCTTTCTTTTACTTTTGAGTCGTCTATTTAAGTTGAGGAGGTATATATAGGAGTGAGGATGGAGAGTGGAACATGAAGTTTTATAATTTTGTGTCAAAAATTATAAGCATAGAAAAAGAAAAGAAAAAAAGATTGACCAAGTAAAGAATATTGAATATGATCGATTGATCCGTCCGGTTAAAAACAAAAAAGACGAAGACATTGTTTGTGATAAAGACATTACACTACATAACATAAATACACAAGTAATTGTATTCATCTGAAACAATGCAACAACATTAATTCTACTAGCTTAAATTTATATCCAATCTTTAATATTAAATACGGAATGATATAAACTATACACATGATAGAAGCATTTATGATTTTGATAATGGTTTTATAAATTTCTTAATCAGCTCTTCAAAAAACCCTAAACTATTCTCAATTACACATAGCAACGACAAATTGGACAGTTTGGATTCAGTATTAACCAAGAGTAAATACAGAAAGGATGAAAAACATGTCCACACTTTTTTAAACGCTTAATCTCATGATCATCCTCGTACTCTTCCAAACAAATTGGACAAAAACATTTATCAATCACATCACATCTTCTTCGTCATATTTCATATCTTTGAACATTAAGACTTTTATCCGTACGATTTCAGTATCTTGTTGAGGTTGTAAATTTTGGTGGATTGTCTGAGGAGGTAAATCCGTGAGAATAGGACCAAGACGCTATAAAAGTTGGTGGAATGTCTGAGGAGGTAAATCCGTTAAAGTAGGAGGAGTACGCCGTAAATATAATTGCTCCCAGCAAACCGTAGCTAACATGATAACGACACCTAAGATCATGACGATGAAGATGGGCGCTATGAAAACTACTCCGATAAGATCTTCCATTCTTGCACTATGTTTTCGTTGCTTTCTAAAACTAAACCTTAATCGCACTTGTTTTTATAACTAAACATTTTCTAAATATGTTCTTTTTAATTTAAAGTTAAAATATAGGATTTATCCTTCCAAAATTTTGGATAACTATAATTTTTTTGATTGTTTCCAGATTTTCCTCTAAACTAAGCTTTATATGAAGATATCTCCAATATGCTATGAAATTTTAATTGATTTCTCTAAAATAAAATAAAAACAAAAAAAAGAAGCTAAAGAACCCTATTCTATATCACCCCACCAAACTCATTATCGAGCATAATTTGGGCTTTTATGTTTAGCTACTTGGGCCTAAAGCCTACTTAATATTTGGGTCCAAAATTGTAATTATAATGTTTCTCTTATATACTTGGAGTTAGCCAGATCTGGTTAGTGATTATTCGCTCTGATTTGAAAAAAAAGACAACATCACTCGGGACAAAAGAAAAGAGAGAGACAGTTACTGTCATTTATGTCTATAGAACTTTGGTAAATATGGATTATTTTTGTTTTTTTTTTTAATGTAAGTTATGTATCTTTCACTGACCTAAATATTCACTACCTACATCGGTAACTTTCTTTAATTGTATCAATCTCGATCTAGCCAAGTTTCCTTTTCTTCATGGCCCTCGAGCTTCACGTTTTATGAGAATTTGTGATCGTTTTTGAATTGTATGTATGTCGATATAACGAAGTTTTGAAATTAAATTTGATTACTGATATGAAAGAAAACAAGAAGTGGGCACAAAAGTAAGTAAGAGAGTAACAGTGCACATTTACATGAAATTTATTTAATTTTGTAAGAGTTATATGTCATTATTAGAATATGTACCTATTCCTTATAGCTACGAGCTACTGATTAAATTTTAACACATTAATGTTGATACTCTCTGATCTACAGAAGAAACGATGCAACAACATTAATTCTACTTTGCTATATTGCATTACTACTATTTTACAAAACTTTCGAACCCATCAAGATCATGAATTATACTAATAATTAATTAACTTTCGGAATTGAGAATAGTGACAAGATAATTTAAATAAATATATAATTGTCTAGGTTTTAAAAAAATTTAAACTCTAGCTAGGGTTAAGATTGAGGATACCGAAGAGTTTTAACAAATGATGTAACTTGACATAAAACATATCTAAGACGGTCCACATTTAGATATACTAAGAACTTGTGGTCCTTTAGCAAAATTGCAGTATATTGGATTTATTTATAAATAAAAGAAAAATCCAGAATTGTAAACTGAGATCTTTCTTAATTAGTATCAGACTCATGAAAATTCAATTTTATCTTCATCGTTTTGTTTGTTTTAAGCACAATCTTTTTTCTTTTTTTAATTTATTTTAGTTTTGTTTTGTTTAAATTATAAGGACAATTTTTAATTTTGATCGTACAATGACCATACCTACAAAATTCCATGTGATTTGAATTGGCTACATTCACTTAAATTACATCATGTTATGGTCCTGATCCTGACCACGTCTTCTCTTCATTTATTTTTGTACAAAATTGTTTCATTTATTATTTTATTACATGTGCGTTATATATATTTGAGTTGTTTTTTCAATTTCACTTTCGTTGCAAGCTGAGATTCGTTTACTGTATATACATACATTCTAAGAAAGAATAATAAAATTTTGGCAAATTTAAATAAAATGTACGTAAGAAGTAATAAATAGTGATAAGAGTTATCACCAAACAACAGTCATTTTGGGCCAATGTGATCCGATGTAGTACAAATCATTTAAGTATATCTATATATATTAAAAGAGAGGTACCCTCACATTTTGGACTTCACTTTACGTGTTATAAAATATATGTTAAAATTAACTTATGATTTGTATCAATCAAATTTTCTTTTACTAATCCTACTGATTAGATAACGTTTGAATACTTGATTTTCCAAAAAATCTTGCATATCTTCTAAATTTAAATACGTGATTTTTCTGATCAAAAAAATATTACATTATCTTTTAAATTTAAATATGTAGGTTCTCTAATCTTAACCGTTTATTTAAATTTATCTTTTCAAATTCTGATCATTATATTAAGTATTTGGACATTTTGATACCCGTTCAGGTCAGATCTATTCGGGTTTTGGATTTTTGGTTCCATTGATTTAGGATCCATTGAAATATTTTTATTTTTCGGGTCGGATTTGATTCGGGTCTAGATCAGATTCGAGTTCGAATTCGGGTATATTCATCTAAACTTTTATAAAAATTCAAAATTAGTAAAGATTTAATAAAAAAATAACATAGCCAAAATTTAATAAAAATATATCGGGTACTCATTCGGGTTATATTCAGGTTCGAGTTTAGTTTTTTTGAGTTCATAGATTTAGGACTCATTCATGTATTTCATCGGGTTTGGTTCGGTTTTGGTTCCTCTTATTTTGGGTCGGGTTAGGTTTGGGTTTCGGGTATCGAGTTTTTTGTCAAAGCCTAATAAGTAATATTTAGAAAATATTCGTTTTAGGAAAAATTGAAGGAATATTCGTTTAAGGAAAACTAAACATTAAGAATATTCGGGTACCGAAGTTCGAGTTGGATCTTTTTAGGTAGCGGGTTTTTGATTCTTTTGATTTAAGACTCAATTAAGTATTTTTTATTTTTTGGGTCGGGTTCGGTTTGATATAGATTGAGTTCGAATATTTTTATATAAAAAGTCAAAAATAATAAAGATTTAATAGAAAAAAACTCTAAAAATACCAAAATTTAATAGAAATATATCGAGTACAAATACAATTCTTGATTTAGTTTTCCGGGTACATAGATCTAGGATCTATTCTGCTACTTTGTTGGGTTCGATTCATCTAATTCGGGTTTTTAGTTCTTTTGATTAAAATTCATTCGAGTATTTTTATTTTTAGATCGGTATCGTTATACTTGAACATTTAAGCTAAAAAAACTTAACCCAGCGCGTTATAACGTGGGATAAATCCTATTACATATATAAAGTTGATGATTTGACATAACATTTATTGTAGATAAGATGATATTGCACTTTGTTTAATGAGATAATAATTTGGATATTATTATAAATTGAGAGAATTTAAGTCAAAATGAAAATTTGAAATAATGAAGTCGTCATGTTTTGAAACATAAGAGTCACGGTTGCAGATCCCCTCGTTGTTTGGTAATACCGCTCTTGAGTTTGTGTACGAATCTTATTGTTGTTTGAGCTTTTGAGTTTTATTTTATTTATTTTCTTTTTATATCTAATTAGTGTTGCAGTTGCTTCTCTGACATTGTTTGTAACTAAATTACTTTAAGAAATTAATATGAAAATATTCGAATATTCTCCAATATCATATTGTTATGTATGATCATGGATTCATGGGTCTTAAACTTAACTATCTTGTGGAAACATAGTGTAGAGAAAATGTTACATTAGAAAACATAAATTAAATTCTGTAATATGCAAGTTGTAGATTATGGTTTAGTGATTATTAATAATAAACTTAAACCTTCAAACAATTTATGTGTTAAAGATTTGTTACTAAATCATGATGGCTAAAGTTTGGAATCAAATATTTTATGAACCAATGACGATAATACAAACAAATTTTGTTGTTGTCGTTATCAACATCAAAAATAAATATATAAATATTAATTTAAAAGTCTAGAATGATGTTGTTTAGACTATTCATCATACTTCCAAATATATTATAAAATTGCATTATATAAATTTATGGTAGCGAAATACTAATGTAATAGATGCAAGATCATAAAATATTATTTTACCAAAAAAAGATCATAAAATATTGAATAATAGATGAAATATTATTTGACCTTATACTCTGATTTCTTACAAGTTTTGTATTACATAATGATGTTAAATTCTTGTGCTCTTCTCTTTCAAATTATAAACTGTGCACAGTAGGCATGTAACATCTCCAACGCTCTCTCTAAAAAATAATAATAAATAATTTCATATTGAATATTTGAAATTCATTCTTTTAACATATTCCAAATATCAATCGATGTTACATTTGGGTAAGTTTCTACTTAGCCAACAGACGATCTAAAGAGAATCAATAATAATATTATTTTCATAAAGAGTCGAAGAAATGGTTCCATGTTTTACTATATGACAAAATAAACCAAAGTTGTTTTATTTTTTTAACGAATATATTTTAAATGTGATATGTAATACCAAGGGTTATTACCGGTCTAAAAACATGTTTTTTTCATTTGCGAAACTTTCATTAGTCATAGCAGGTTTCACCTCTATTTCGAGATCGTATAGTCGTGCGATGGTTTTTGACCTTCGGATTTGAAGTAGTTTTTTCGGATGTTTATCTATAGTTGTCATGGTCTTGTTTTTTTATGTCTCTTTTCTTTCAACTTCTCTTGTTTAAATTAAGTCTCTTGAACCTTGTAAACAATGATAATTCTAATGCAATATAAATAATTTGATGGCAAAAAAAAAAAAATTAAGTCTCTTGAAATATTTCGTTATTCCGTCAATCCACCGGTATATTCTACCTTGGCTTATTAATATGTGATCTTGGAGAATAGTAAGTTTTACATATTTCATATATAGACGGTAAAAACCAGCAGGCCCCTACTTATTTTTTCTAACTAAAAACATTGTTATAACCATTTTATTCAAAATATTAATTGATTTTACATTTGACAAAAACTTCTACTAATTAAAAGCCTATGAAAAAATAGTTGACGAAAGAAACAAGGCTATGAAAATATATTACTACAAAAATGAAGGTCTAATTATTTTATACCGTTTGATGGATCGATCCACTTTCTCTTAGCTATAAATATATTTATATTATTAATCTTATAAAAACCATTTTCCCCACTCCATATTGCTCCTCTCCTTCCTCCTCAAGTCACATAACAAACAATACAGACAAAAAAAACAGAGCTTTCATTCTTAAACCACAGAACAAAAAAAGAAATGGGAAGAGACTGGTCCTGGCTTGGCGGAGGAGGGAAGAAAAAGTCCTCAAGCAAGTCAAAGAAAGACATCAAAACTACTCCACCGTCTCCGTCGCCTCCACCACCATCTCTCACCGGAAATACTACAACACCGGCGGGATGCATGAGTGCTGTCTTTAACATTTTCGATTTTCACCATTTACAACTTCCCATTAGCCACCATCATCTTCATCTTCCTAAAGGTATTTTCTTTTTCTTTCACATTTTCAATCTGTACATTACTTTATTTGATTCTCTCTGTTAAATTCAAATTCAGGAGTAGACGCGCCGAGAAACAGCTTGGAATCAATGGAGGAAGAGGAAGAAACTCCATTTTCACCGACCAGAAAAGATGGAAATTTAAATATCTCTGTAAGTGATAAGACCTTACACATTTTAACTCTGTTTTTAAATCTTCTTGGGTTCATCAAAAGTTTCTTTCTTTTGAAATCATAATTTTTTTCAGATGGGTGGTATTAAAATCAAGACTAAACCACAAGCAAGAACCTCAGCCTCATCAGCATCATCTCTTACAGGCACTGAACCTTATTCTCCGAGTATAAAGACACCAACTTTAGTCGCTAGACTCATGGGGCTTGATCTTGTTCCTGATAATTACAGATCATCTCCTACTCCATCTTCTTCTACCTTACTCGATCTCAATACACCAACAAGATCTTCTCACAACAAAAAACATAGACATTACTCTCTCCAAAGAAACTCTGTCGACGGAGGGACACGTTCTCTTCCTGAGACACCAAGGATTTCACTCGGAAGAAGATCCGTCGATGTCAACTGTTACGAACACCAACGTTCTTCACTTCCCTTCAGAGACAACAACAATACCAACGTGTTGTCTGAAAGAGAATCTGGTAATAACAGTGTCAGGTTCACTAGGATGAAAGAGATGAAGATACATGACGATAAAGAGAATCGGAGTCCACGAGAGTACGCTAGACAGATAGTGATGCAGTTGAAGGAGAATGTAAGCCGACGAAGAAGAATGGGAACTGATATTACTAACAAAGAACAACAATCACGAGAGATTCATGAATCCAAGAAAGCTTCTAAGTTCACGATTATCACTCATGATTCATCATCCCCGAGAATAGGATTAACGGAAATCCCAAAAACCAAACCAACCTCACCCCAGACAAATAATGTCGCTTCTAAGAGTGTGGAGACAACAGTAAAGGTTCAAGACAAGACCAGGTTACCAACTGTGCAAGAAGAGCCACAAGAAGCAGAGAAAGAAAAACTGAGGAAATCTGCAAAGAAATGCAAGAAACCGGAGAATTTCAAGTCGAGACTAGTAAAGCCGCCACAGACAATGCAAGAAGAGCCGTTTATTCGATCACCAGCAACAAGTAAAACCAACAGCAACAACAATAACAATAGTCTTCTTCTTATTCAAGGAGACAAATCTTCCATAAAGAAAACTCCTCTCTCCATTAATGATCTCATCAGCTTTACTAGTGTTCCCACCATTAAGAAGAAAGATTCATCACCTCATCACCAATCGGTATACGACCCTTAACACACTTTCAATATCAATACTTACATATCCGCTTTAGGTGTTTCATTAATGTTTTTGATTTTTTATTGCAGTCAAACTTTAATGTGGATGTGCTAAGGCTCAGAGAAACACAATCACCGAGAAACAGAGCACCAGAGGTTCCTAGTTTTCAGAGCCAATCACAAACGCAACCAATCGCCGGCAGCGAATTAGAGTACATAACAAGAACCCTACGACGAACAGGGATCGACAGAGACACACCAATTTCATACGCTAAATGGTTCTCTCCTTCACACCCACTCGATCCATCAATCTTCTACTTTCTCGAACATTTCGCTGTTACATCAACCAGGCCTAGAAATTCACCCGGAAATCTAGCTCTTCGATGCAATAGAAAACTACTGTTTCATCTAGTAGATGAAATCCTCGCTGATATCTTAAAACCGCACATCAATTTGAAACCTTGGGTATGCTTTAACCCAATTCAATCTCGGAGGAGTCTAAAGGGATCAGAGCTGATCGACGACTTATGCCGGAGAATCGAGCGGTATCCGTCAGCCGAGTGCTTAGTTCTAGAAGATATAGATGCTCTCGTCGCCGGAGATATCCCGGAGACGGAACCGGCGTATGAAGAAGAAGGCGAAGGAATCGTCACAGAGATCGAGAGAGGAATCATCGACACACTCGTGATTGAAACGACGACGGATTACTTTGCCACGTGGATCAAAACGGCGCCGCTTAAGTGTAACGATGATGTCAGTGGCACGTGGGGAGTTCACGTGACGAGATACTCTTCAAAAAATGGGTCCCACCACGACTCGTCCTCTTTGTTTTTGCGATAGGAGATGGATGCTTCCACGTGGATAAAGTTTACTCCACATGGCTGCTTTTTATTGGTCTTTCTTTTGTATAGATTCCTTTTTTATATATTAATTTTGAAATACTTTTGTAGCCGTTATTAAATAAATAAAATATAAAAAAATTTCAAAAATGTGAAGTGTGGACCGTATGATGCTTTCTAAGATAGATCTGTCAATTTTCAGATGTTTTTGTCCCCAGAGTATTCCAACATCCCATGATTCTTGCATATGCTATGTAGACTAAACAATAGTATATATTCATGAGTTTTTGTTTGAATGTTTTCATTTTATCTTGTCCTATAGTTTCTTTATATATATAATATGAAAATCCAAATGTTTCAATATATTATTGTGACATTTGAATATCACAATGAAGATGAATCATCAAGGAGCCTATTAGAAATATTTGAAAATAATAACATAGCTAGATTTGGATAGAGTCGTATATGTTTGAATACTTATACTATTTATAGGGGTCTTAGGTCAGAAAATATGAAGTCTTGGGCCCAAAGCTTTTTGTTTGTTTGAATTTTGTTTTTATGCAAGATTATCCTTACTATATGTCTTACTCTTCAAATTTTTTGCATATGATTTTCAATAAACTTAAATTATATCTTCAGATTATTTAGTATTTAGAGACCTTAAGGGTTTGATTTCTCACGTAATATATTTCCACATAATAGTTATATATATGCTTTACACCTAAATGATTTTGATCAAGAATGTGATGATTGTTGAGGTCTTTATGTAGTACTTTCACGTATTCCATGTAATTAGATTCTTCTGCAAATGATTTTTTTCATTATTTGTAATATGTTCATTTGACTAAACAAACAAAAATTCTATTTTGGACACTAACATCCAATATTTGTATAAAAACTTATTCCAATCACTTTAATTTCACACAAAATATAATTGAAACAGTCAAATATAATAACATAATAAAACTATATTCAAAATATATATAATTAGCGGTTTGGAATCTACCGTATTCGTCCCACCCATTGTGGCACAAACAACAGTGAAAGCTTTCGAGCTCTCTGACGATGTGACATACATCACACTTTTACCAGTACGAATTATTTTCACTCCAAAAGAAATATGATCACTATTGTTAAGGTGATGCATGTGACAATAGTATCTCTAGTTTTTTTGTTAGATATATGATCACTATCGATATGTTAAATTATGGGTTTGATTTTGTTAGTATTCAATCGCTTATTTTCGAATTACTTGTTTAGAATCATCAATTCGTTTAAATTAAATTTAGTAGTTGAAAATGCATTTTAACGTAGCCAATCTCTTTTCAACCAGGTGACTTATATGCTCCAGTTAATAATTTAGATATCCGAAGTTCGATTTTATCTCATTGCAAATAAAGATTACAAAGTAAGAAATTTAAGGGTAGATTTGGGTTATAGATGAGATCTCATATTAACCATTTTATATGCATATGTTTGATTTATAATTTTTTTATGGACTGCCATTTGTTATGCGACCTCATCATGTGTCTTAAAGATTTGTTAATCGTATGGTAAAATCAAAATTATGGAACCTAGCTATAAATAATAAATATAAAATAGAGCCATGAAGCTACAAAATTTCAAAAGCCATTGACGATTATGACATTGACGATGGGTACAAAAATACGTACGTAAATTTCAAGACGAATCTTATGTATCTTTGTTCTTATTATCATGGCATGAGAGTTTGTGCATCTCAGAGTACTTAAATAATTCTGACGATTGGCAAAATAATTATACAAAAAGAGTGTAAGAGAAGAGTTTTTTTTTTTTTTATAAATAAATTATATATATATGACGTGAAATTAAGAGGAAAAAAGAGAGTTGAACAAACAAAAAAGTAGAAGAAAAAAGAGAAAAGTAGGAAAGGAGAAGAGAACCTTATTAAAGTAGTAAAAAGACAAAACGAAAGATATATTTTGCATGGACCCGAGACATTTTACGTGAAGACTAAAGTTACATCTGTCGTAATGAAGACCCATTCATGCAAGAAAACTTTAAAATATTTGATAAAATGAAATAAAAAAATCTATATCTTGAACAAAGAAATTAATAACCTATACTATCAATATAAATTGCAGATTAAAATTCCAGGATTGAAAGTCTCATTACCTAACTTTGACGATAATATGAGTTCTTATAAGCACAATTTCAATTACGACACATATATATATATTAGATTACAAATTCCAGGAGTATTTTATTTTACTTATGCATATATATAGATGTTAAAATATGAGCATAATACAATAGTCAAAGATTAGGTGTCGATAGTCGAGCGGGGAATTCAAAAAAAGCAGCAAAAACTATACGATAAGACCCAACTCTCACATGTCCTCCGTTATGTTATTTCCTTTTCTTCATCCCTCTCTACATGAAGTCAATATTTTTATAGGGTTGACCAAACTCTAATTAATGATCTTTATATTTTTAAACTATTTAATTTCTTTTCCCCATTTTCCGGGGATTTAATGTTTTCTTGCTATAAATCTATGACTATATTTTAGATATATATATATATATATATTTGTCGAATATTTTAGATATATTAAATTACTTATATCAAATAGTTTATTTTACAATGAATTTCTAGATGATTGACAGTACATTGCTCTTTCTGTTTTCTTGTTGCACTTTAAAAAAAAAAAAACACTAAACTATGTCAAAATCAAACAAATTTGTTCGTAAAATCTTGGGTTGAAATAAAGAGAATCTATTTCTTAATTCAATAAATTTCTTAGTACATTGTGATAATTAATTACTATTATTTACATTTGACATGGATAGTACTTGTTAGTTGTTACGTACTCCTTTCGTGATATTAATTAAGAACTAGGAAGAGAAATATCAGTTAGGCGCCCCTTTTAATAAAACAGAATAATTACTTCTTCTTTTTTACTAATTTAGTTTTTGTTTTAGTTTCTATTACATACTTACAACAGTAAACCGTAAAGCAGACACACAAAAAAAAACAAGAAAAAGTGTAAAGTTAGAAAGCTTACTATGTAAAAAGTCTTAGAAAGACTATAAAACGAATCAACCATTTGCATGGCTCCTCTAATCTATGCACGTACCATTTATCTACTTATATATTTGGATTATATTATTAGATGCATGAATGAATTAATATCTAGTTTTTTGAATCATAAAAATATTACGTGTTGTTATGAATTTACCGTTGTGAAATATATATAAATATATATATATATATATATGAATTTTATTAATACCTGACTAATCTCTGATTAGCCATGAATATCATTTAATTATAAACAGAAGCAACGGTCGAAGTTAGTGGATTTCAAAATTCAAATACAGTATAATAAGCAACTAACTGTGAGCTGATGCATTTATCCTTTACATTAGAGTATCAATATAATAATTATATATAAAGTAATATAACCCTATGTTTTTTCTCATTTTAATATACAATGGACGTGGGTGGGTGGTTAGTTGGTCAGATCCGGGAAGATATTACTACTTTAATTCATTGGATCTTTATTGGGCCTTTTATAGCCCATTACTTATAGAACCTTTGGTATAATATTGGTTTTGGATCTTGGAAGATAACCGAAGCTTCCAATATTTTCAATATAGATTTCATTAGTCTCTTCAACTGTATAAGGACTACAATTATAACAACTGACGAAATATTTATTACAAATTATTACCTTTTTATTTAAGGATTTTGAAACTATCAAGATCAATGAAAATAACAGAAAAAATATAATGTTACTAGGAGCATCTATTTGGCAAACCAATGAATAAATCTGTTTCAACTTCCAAATTCAGATCTATAACTTTGTGTTTCTCTTGTTGATCAATCAATCCTCTAGATGGATCTATCACGTTCTGTTCACAAAATATATGGCAGTTTCATCAAAAACAAAATGTTTAATCTTTCAGGGAAACAAAAACCAATTTAAATGAAATTGATATTCAGATTCTATTGGATTTATAATTTTTTCATTTTGTCGAGCTCTTCTCAATCTGATGGTTATATGTCTCGGCTAATGGTTCATATATCTAATGTTCGATTATACCCTACTGCAAGTGAAGGTTGAAAAATAAGAGTTTTAAGGGTGATGTTGTACTATAGATAAGATATTGTCAATCCAATTGTTGAAAAAAAAAACTATATTGTTTTGGCTAAATCGTTTTATTTTCACATTTTGGAAATAAATTCACATTTTATCAAAAACAAAACTGTGGATAGGTATTTATCAAAATAATGTATGTGAATATGCGATAGTGGAAAGAGCGATGAGTAATAAGTACCTTTTGATGTAACTTTACGTTCTCGTCTAACAATTGTTTCTCCTGAAATCAAAAACCTAAACTTTATCACCATTTTTATGTAAAATGTAATTATGTAAAGCTGAATAAAAATTTAGTGTAATATTGTTCATAAACCTTATAATATAAGGAATCTGACCTTTGCTTTTAGTTTCTCTAACTGCTCCTTGAACAACTGAGCCTACAAAACATTTTGTCTTAGTATATCGATTGAGATATGTCGCCAAATCGTTGCAAAGATCCGTATTCAAGTAACCAAATGAGGACAATAACTTGATGGTTGAGATGGAAAATATTCATAACAAGATCTATGTATATCTGCATTATATCATCATCATCATACATGCTATGAAGTGTATATATATATACCTTTCTTGCTCGGACCATTCCCAGACTTCTTTGGAGTTGAGTATCGATTCCTTGAAGCTCTTCTAGAGTACAAGAACCAAGTCCTTGTCCCAATAGTTTCCTTTACACATACAAAACAGACTTCATTACAAATCTTGTTCTCTTACATGAGATCAAAGAAGATTTTTCTTTCATATATGATATAACTAAAAAAGAATTTTTGTTAATGTGTTTAAGGTTAAGGGTATAAGATTAAAATGTTTCTAAAATGCAATTACAAATAATAAAGATCTTAATGTAAAAGAGGTGTAGCAAATTAAAGAAAGAAAGGCAAAAACATGATACCGCTTGTGAAATTCAAGGAGGTCAATCTTTGTTATCATGTGGCTTGCTTCTTCCTTCAATTGCTACATTACGCCCACAATATAAAACCATGTGACACAAAAAAATTAGAAAGTACTAATCAATAATTCCTGTATATATAAACTGCTGGATAATCTTTGTGACCATTCATATAACAGTCTTTTGAACAGTTTTTCTAATAACCGCATCAGTTGTTTTGTAATAGTGTTGACCGGTTTCTCAATTTTGTTTCCAAGGCCTTAAAAGTCAAAGAATTAACCATAATGGAATCATGTATTGTAATTCTGATTCTTATTACCATTTTCATGGAGAAATTAAAACATATAAATCATCAAGAAAAGAAAAAAAAAGATGAGTATGGTTACAAACCTGTAAGTAAATTTCTGAGTCGTGATTGTTGGTTTCATGATCTTTTGTGTACTTGCGATAAAGTTCGATAGTCTTCTGCATACTGATGATCAAATAAATATACACAAATCTTTTTAGAACTTAGAATCCATGTACATTTTCTAGCAACAAGATATGATAAATCTATTTAACTTGATAAGTATCTTTCTTCACATTGTACTACAATATCTTTTTGCTGTTGCTTAATATCTCTCTCTTTAGGTACCTATTTAATCTCATGCCCTATATATCATGTCTCCATTTATTAATCTCTAATACTTACACCCAAAACCAAATATTCAATCTAGTATTGAGAAATATAATCACAACTTTAGCTATTTGGATCTAAACTATGGTTATAGCACAAGCTTAATCTTATATTGGTTTCTACATAAATGATATAATTGAAGTATTACTCACAAATATACATGCACATATAAATATGTATACATTGCAGACCTGGATCAAAAGAAGAAGAACAAGCATAATAACAAGCTATGACTACAAAAGAAGAGCCCAAATAAAGACATAACGAAAACCAAAAATGATAGTACACAGCCTAACTAGGGGCGCGAAAAAAAGTAAACTTAATCACCAAACTAATTAATCAATGGGTAAAAAAAATGTGCAACTTGGTATGGATCACATTAAATAATCATCTATTTTGTTGTATAAGTCCTATTTTCAGCTAGTTCCGATGTTGTTTCCTGCACATTTTTTCGAGAAAATTTTGGAAACCCTACACACACATACATAATATTATAATATATATACACTAACACTAATCCAATTAAGTTATTCAGAATCCATATCTTCTAAATTTGGTTTAGATCATGAAAAGTTCAGGTAGATCAGAAAAAAAGATATGGTCTAGATTTTAAGCAAACAACTATTGTATACAAAGAAAATAATAAAAAGTTATTAATAGGGGAAAAGAAGAAAGAAATCTTTGGAATTCAGAAAAGGATCGAATCTCTCTCAAGTAC
>WJSH01006868.1:178086-194393 GCA_009757365.2 Lepidium campestre | reverse complement strand
GACCTAAACACGTTATTAACTCTCCACCCAAAAAAAAAAAAAAAAGTAAACAAATTTAAAACTTTTAAGAAGAAATATTGAAGAAGACATACTCAGAACTAGAGAATTCGTAAAGTCTTCCTCTTTGAGAGAAGATGATAAGAGAAACTTGAGCATCACAGAGTACTGAGAGCTCATAAGCTTTCTTTAACAAACCATTTCTTCTTTTTGAAAAAGTCACTTGTCTACTCGTTGCGTTTTCTATTTTCTTCATTTCTATCTTTCCTCTCACCATTTTTCTTCTGTTGACTTTTTCTTTTTCCTGCCACAAGATCTGTAAAGACTCAAACCCTAAATCAGCCAGTCACCGAGGTTAACATAACCAGAGTCATAAAGAGAGAGATCTCACCAAAGAGAGAGAGAGAGAGAAGAAATGTCGGTAGAGAAATAAGCTAGTAGTAGTGAATAAATTAATCAAGAACTTGTAAAAAGATAATTGTGGAGGAATTGGAAGAAGAGATCTTTACTTAGTTGAGGAAAAGAAGTAAGAGCTTAAATTCAACAAAAATGGAAAGAGAAAAAGGTATTTTGTTATTTTTATCAGGAACCCTAGAATGATCTGTGAGAAATGGAAGGGGCAACTTTCTTTCTTAATGTTTTATTTTTCTTTTGGTTTTATGGGCACGATGCTATTCTTATTTATTATTTAAGTTCTTGATAACTATTAAAGTTTTATATATAGAATGTTTCTAATTTGTGGTCATGTCTTCTCCTTGCCACATATTTTGATACCAAAAGAAGAAACGGATAATTCTTGTTGATAAGAACGTCATTTTATTGATATTAATTTTTTTAGTTAATTTTTTATTTAAAAAAAAAACATTTCTTAATTTCTAAAGTTTATTTATACTAAGTACAATGTTTAGTAGAAAAATAATTGAAGAAATGGTTTTACGTATTTTTGTAGTTTTATTTTTGGCTCACATTTATTACTATATAATATATATATATATATTGATAATCGGCGAATTTCAGGTCTATGCCCAAACTAATTTCCAAGTTTCATCAAAATTCAGATTTTCTTATGATTTAAGACGTTTATGGGTGACCAAAATTATTCACAGCTGAGAAAACTCGAACCTTGCCAAAAAGGCAATCACAAGAATTTTCAACGAACTGTGAACGAGCCCTGAGCAATGTTTGCAAAGCTTCTTCCATTTAGAACAAAAACGTTATATATTTCGTGATTCCAAAATTGCATTACAGCTGCAGTAACACTGATCTTATAATATTTTGGTAGGACTGAGATAACACCCCAAAATGATGATTCATAGTCGCATCGACTAGACCAAACTTTTTTTAAAATTAAAGTACATAATATAAACAATTATCAACTATTTTCAACAAAAAAATGTATTTAACTACTATATGTCTATATACATATGTTAACATTTGTGATCATGATCGATGATGCGCATTTCTCTCATTAGTACGAGCCTAACTCACTTTCAAAAGCCAGCTCAAGAGAAGAGGATTGTCACATACTGGACATTTGAAGCGTAAAGTTTGTGGGACTGAACATCCACGGGTGGTCCACAATGGAATTGAGCCAAGCTCTGATACCATATTAGTATGAGCCTAACTCACTTCCAAAAGCTAGCTCAAGAGAAGAGGATTGTCATATACTTATATATTGCCCAAGAATCTTTAACCTTTCCAATGTGGGACTTTTGACACTAACACCTCTAGTTTGCTAAAACATTTGAAATATTGAATTTGAAATTATGTGTAAAAATAATGATATCTTGAATCTTGCATTATATTTCTTGTTTATATATAAAATTTCAACCTAAAAAAGTGATTACACAATAGAAGTTCAATATTTTTGTCTCTTTTAATGAATTTACTTAAGATAAATTAGAGTATTTATTAGATTTCTCCCTCAAGCTACTGGAAAAAAGAAGTAAAAATGAAGATTGAATTATTGGGCGCTCAAAACGACGGGTGTAAAACAGCAAATAGTTGTAGTTGTGGACCAAATAGTATTTAAACTTTATGATAAATAATAGAGAAAAAAGACAATCGTGGCAGGTTCGAAATGTTGAATTAGAATAATTATGTTCGAAAAGTATGTAATATAATATAAAATATTAAACATAAGGAAATATCCATATGGCTTGGTCTCCTAAATAAACATAGTCTTTACCCAGTTTTGGTAAAATTAACGATGAAAGAAAGATATACGCATTCGGAAAGTCTCCTCTACAATAGGAAATTTGTGGAACGACTGAGCAATTTATTTATATATATTTCAACTTTTTTAACAAGTACTCTTCGTGTTTGCATAGTAACTTTTGCATAATGAAATATATATATATATATATATGTGTGTTTTATAATATAATAACTCTAAAAAGTCTAATTAAAGTATAGTTGATTTGTATATCTAAATGCAAAAAAATTTAAAAAAATTATATGCATGATATATATATGTATTGTATTTGAATATATGTTGGTCAGCCGTGACCATGATATAACTATGTGACTAGTTCCTAACTAATAAAACATTGGAGCTAACTCATACGTATCAAAATCTTAATGGTTATGTCTTTTTATTTATTTTAATGGTTATGATTTAAGAAAATAACATAATGTTTTTTTTTTCTTTTTTGGTAAAATGAAATAACATAATGTTGTTCGAAAGAGGTCGGAGAAACAAACAGTATCGAAAGAGGCACGCCAAAAAGAAACAGTGTCTATAATTTGGCATCGACAACATCGTACAACATATGTCAGTGCTTTGTTACGTGTCTTCTACTCATTCGTTTCACCTGTTCGATTACTGTGAACTACACATTTTGACCAATACCACATTATTTAATACTCCTTTGGATTTTCTCATTTATATTCGCTGTGTACTAGTTTATAAAAAAACACTGATATGGATCTAATGTTGAAACACATGAATATTAATATGTAATTTGTTCTAAACAAAATTTAGAAACATGTTTTACGCCTTCTAATGATATTATCAACTGTTTATTTGGGTCAACGAAAATGTACGGATTGGCCATCAACTCCAAGAGTATCAAACTTAAAAAAATATTCAGTGGAAGAAAATATTTGGTCTGAAAGTGTTGTCACATATTCCTTTTGTATTTGATGTTTAAAGACTTTACATGTATTAATGAATTATGTATAATATCTTTTTTTCTCTCGGAATTATGTATAATATCTATTTTAACATCATTGCGTCATTTATAATTGTGTTATTTAATTACATTTGATTATTTAAAATTTTAAACTTTTTGACCAAAACTAAATCAGTAACACAAATATAACTTTTATACATGAAATAATGTAAATAACAATTAATTTGATACAAAAATTGAATTTTAAAACATAAAATATATTAATACAAAAGAAGTATTACACTATATATCACCTTATTTTCTCCTTAAATTTGATTACATATCACCGAATTTCTCATTATACTAAACCCAAAGCCCATCTAGATAAAGGATTAAGAGTAAGGCCCAAAAGCTATAAAACAGGAGATTCTGAATCAGGCAGAAGGTTTCTGTGTAGAGGGAGTTTTCTACTTTTCTTCAACCTCTGCCTCTGAATCCCGATGACAAGTCCCTACAAATTGGAGAAATTCACGTGTTATCCCACTCAAATTCTATCGCTCTCTCCAGAATTCCTCATGGTGATTCTTTTCTTCAATATTGTCGTTACCTTTCTAAGTAAGTCTATAGATTTTGCTTTCTATCGATGCTCTGCTATAAAAGCTTCAATCAAGATTGATATACATGATTCTGGTTCAATGAACATGTTAGTTGAAATATTGGCACTGAAGATCAATAATTTAGATGGTTTTGTCATAAAAATGCAATGCACAAAGTAAAAACTACTTAAACTAAAATAGCGAAAGTCATGAGCTTGTAGCTCAAGTGAGACCATGAATTTGTACAATCAGGAGACATGTGTGAAAAAAACAGAGAAGTGGACATACATTTAAGTGAATATAGTCATTGTAATTAACCAGAAGAACAAAGAACTGCAAGTGTGTTTCTTTTTTCTTTTGTTTCCAGATGAAAATGTAAAGCATTGAATCAAAAGTAGGATTTGATGCTTACAGATAAGTGATGATACATTATCCATCAATCTCAGGCTGAAGAGGGAGGATTTTGAATTAGCTGAACCGGTTTCAGATTGTGTGTTTAAGCGGAAGCAGTGACAGGGCAACTCTCCTTTGGCAAGTGATAGAGCCAATAGCCAAGAACAGACACACACAGAGACACCAAAGCAAATTGCAGAGTCGCCTGCCAATAGAAAGATGCCCTATTACTGCTCTGCTTATTGTAGTTGTTTCTCTTCCTCCATTGTTGGTTTTTGTTGGAGAGAAGCTTGGTTACTTATGGACTCATGGCTTCAATGTTTATATATATAATAGGAATGGTGATACTTTTGACATTTGAGTGATTGAGAAAAAAGGTGAGATGCTTTGATGAGGTTATTCCAATGGATATCCAATTTTCCATTTTCTTTTTTCTTTTTCCAAGTGTTACTTTTTTTTTGATGATGCTGCTTCTTACATCTTTCATTATTTTGCTTCATAATGAAGCCATTCCAAGAATGTGTTGTTTTTATTATCCATCATGCAGATTTGAAGCTATGTCTCTACTAATGAAGCATTGTTTGATCATGGTTTCATATGCGGCGAATACTAGAATGACTTTTTGTATAATGAAGAAAAGAATAATCTATGCTTTTGTTTTTGGTGTTTCAAGATAATCAAATATGTATGACTGGTGATTATGAAAGTGAACGAATTGGAATAGAAACTGTAAAAGTGGCATATCCTTTTTGATGAAGAGCTTATTCCATGAATATCCAGAAAATGAAAACGGATCGTTTTTACAAGAATTTGATCTCTTTGATTTTATGCTTTTATGAAGAGCCAGAGTTGTGACTTGTGAGAGTCATTTGACTGATTGCAAAATACTCTTAACTGTTGTAATAAATCTCATTCTTACTTCCTATTTGCAGTGGAGTGATCACTAACTGGCTTATCATTTGTATTCATATCCAAATCAAAAAAACAAATTTAAGCCCAAATAGCAAGAAGAGACATCAAAGCAGCACCAAGAACTAGAGATATACTACAAGCTACTTGTATTTTCATACTTCCTTGAGTTTTATTGCTCATGAAAAGTGGAGCTACCAAATCAACAAGCCCCATGTAAATCAAGATTCCAGCAGCTGCAGCATTGAGAAAACCAGACACTTTAAGTGCCATTGGGCTGTTCTCGTTGTAAGTTTTGGTGACTCCAATCCCAATCCCGATCCCTAATGGTGCTGTGAGTGCAAAAAACAACACCATTACCCAAATCTTCTTTACTTTAAACTTTGCCTGCACCAAAATGTTAACTTATCAGTCGATTGAGTCATAGGATATAAAGAAAAGAAGAAGGAGAGAGCTAAGATTACCTCAGAGATACAACCACCAAGACCAAAACCTTCAAACAATTGATGGAAGGTAATTGCAGCCAACAGAGGCTTTATTGTGCTTAGACTTGGAGATACTCCCAGAGATATTCCTATAATCACTGAGTGAACCACAATACCCAATTCCAATATCTAAATCCACATAAGAAGAATAAAGAACATGTGATTAGTACTACTCAATTTGCCAACTGGCTTTGCTTAAAAATCAAGAACTATCCATGTTTGGATTTTGACAACAGAGTTTGTTCAAATTTAGTTTTGTGTGTTTGGACGTACCTGAGTTACAATCTTTTTCCTGAGATCAATGTGATCATCTTGAGGAGCAAGAAAAGAGCCATGAGAATGACCTTGCGAGGCATGAGTATGAACAGAGTCACTATGAGAACGTTCTTCATCCTTACTCACTGGCAAAGTCTTACTCTCCTTCTCCAACCGAGATCTGTTCAAATACCCAGAAGCAAAGGACTCAATCAACATTGTCACGATCGATGCAGCCATAGCAACGAGTCCAGTCACTGGGAAATCCCCCCACGGTGGCTCTTCTCCAATGCATGGACTCGTGAGGCTCTCTGTAGCATCGGGAAGAATGTGGACAAAACCAGTGGCTAGAATTACGCCAGCTGCGAATGCTTTCACAAACATGAAGATATTGCTATCAGACTTGAGGCTAAAAATAGGTAAACAGACTCCGATTACTCCGGCCACTAAGATACAAAAGAAAGCTATGATCTTGAATTTAAGAACTTTCCCTTTCTCTGCAGCTGAGCCTCCTCCATTGGACCCGCCGCATTCGTTTTCTTCCTCGGCTGAAGAGACTAGAAGAGGTAGAACAACCAAGTAGAGAACAAAACCTAAAATTAGGATCTTTTGGAATCTACCCATCTCAAGCTTTTGACAAAAGTTAGGTTTGTTTTTGTGTTTTGTTTTTTCTCTTCTTTGATTCTCGTCTTCTTTGTGAGTTTTTGTAACAGTGAAACAACTCACGCTGCTTATATATAGATCTTTTCTTCTTCTTTTTTTATATAAAATGGAAGACTTCTGTTTAGAGAGAAATATAAATATTTCTAGGGGAGCGATTCTGTAGTATTCTAGGGGAGACAATGTCGACATGAATTGTAATAATATTGCTTTTGACTATATTTTGGAGATTTTGCATTGAAGCTACAAGCTATTGTATTAAGGGATGACGACATAATTACTGTATATGTGTATATATTAGTTTTTGAAAATTGTATTTATTGCTATAGGAAAAATAGGAAAGAATAGTTTCAGTCAACAATTCACAATTAGGTAAAATTAGGGTAATTTTGTATTGGATGCGAAAATAATACAGTATCAAGACTTTTGACTTTCTAAATTTTAAGAATTTTTTCATATTCATCATTAACAATGTCTGACGAAATGAGGCAAGCTAGAGTATATATATATATATATATATATATACTATTTATAGCTCATGCTCAAATTATTTATATTTCATGCTCCAATTATTTATATTATACGCTCAAATTATGCTCATATTATGCTCAAATAGTTATCAAAAAAAAAAAAAAAATGCTCAAATTATTTGTATAGCTCATGCTCAAACATTTATTAACCATAGCTCATGCTCAGTGATAATAGGAATATATCTGGGAGTATCTCCAAATCCAAGCACAATAAAACCTTTCCTAGCTGCAA
Organism: Lepidium campestre; assembly: GCA_009757365.2. Classification (NCBI taxonomy): domain Eukaryota; kingdom Viridiplantae; phylum Streptophyta; class Magnoliopsida; order Brassicales; family Brassicaceae; genus Lepidium; species Lepidium campestre. The sequence continues at coordinate 187,223 of WJSH01006868.1, read as the reverse complement.
TTACCTTCCATCAATTGTTTGAAGGTTTTGGTCTTGGTGGTTGTATGTCTGAGGTAATCTTGAAATCTATTTTTTCTTCAATTCTTTATATCCTTTGACTTAATCAATTGATATTGAAAACATTTTATGCAGGCAAAGTTTGAAGTAAATAAAATATGGGTTATGGTGTTGCTTTTTGCACTCACAGCACTAGAGATAGAAATTGGGATTGGAGTCACCAAAAGTTACAACGAAAACAGCCCAATGGCACTTAAAGCGTTTGGTTTTCTCAACGCTGCAGCTGTTGGAATCTTGATTTACATGGAGCTTGTTGACTTGGTAGCTCCACTTTCCATAAACAATAAAACTCAGAGAAGTATGAAAATACAATTGGCTTGTAGTATATCTTTAGTTCTTGGTGCTGCTTTGATGTTTCTTCTTGCTATTTGAGTTTATACTACAAATATTTCTAGTTCTTGGTGCTACCGTGTTAACTGCGTTCGTCTAGGCCTGGGCTCACAAACTATTTTTTAGTTAAAAATTACTGAATTTTTTTATATTTTGTTAATATTTAAATATTTTTATAATATATGAATAAAAAAAGCTTACAAATTTTTTTATCTAATAGGTTTAAGTATTTTAAGGGCTTAAAAAAATTTGTCATGGTCCAAAAATAATTTAAGCCGATATTGTGCTACTAAACTTACAAAAACGATCTAGAAAAAGATGATTTAAAAAAAAACATTTGCATAATTTTAATGTTTTCAAAATATTTCTAAGTATCAACATAAAAAATTATTTTCTTTTTATTATATAGGAGATATATATTGTGATAACATAGTATAAATAAAATTATAAGACCCTAATATTTCTTTTTAAAAAAGGTTGAAGGAAATCTGAAATTTTATTGGCCCTAATATTAAAATTAAAAAAAAAAAAACATAGATGTGCATGATTTGAATATAGAAGCCATATACAAGCAATAGTATGAAATTTCAAAGTAGTTTCGGAACATTTTTAAGTTGAGATGTAGAACTCTATGAACCTCTGAATACGTTTCAATTGTTTGCCCCTAACTTTTAAGCAAATTACACAATGATATAGTTAAATCTTTTGACATGCAATTGCTTGTTGACACTCAATATGTGTTCTACATGTAATAATGTGTTTTTTAAATCTTATAAGAAAAATATTATCTCTTTCTTGAATTCATCCATACAACACAATCCCTAGTTCTGCATCTCATGATTCTTGTCCATTGATACAAACACTTTCCATCTTTTCTATTATTTCAAATACTAAAATTTTGTTAGGTTTTGACAAGTGTACTTGGTCGGGCTAAATAACAGTTTGTAACCTTTTTTTGTGGGGTTTAGTTTGAAACCTAACTCAGTTTCTGTCAGGTGGAATCCTGTTAACACGATGAAAACTTGTTCTGGAACAGAAGGTTTCATCTGGAGAAGACAAGTCAAAGAAATATGGTTCAACTTGACAGAAAGAAAAGTCATTGCCGTCTCTTTGATGCATTAATAAGGCTCTAGACAGAAAGAAATATTAAGGTTTAACTTGAGTTTAAGTAAACTTTTTTAAGGCCCGCTTCGTGATATTTCAAATATATTCGGATAAAATCACATCAAATATCTTCAAATAAAAATCATATCAAAATATTATTAGATAAGATCATAACGAGAATTCAAATATGATCTAGATTCCCACCACAAGTCATCCCCAAGATTTCAAAAATATATCTTATCTTCTCTTATTGATTATAGGATTTTTCGGAGGCTTCTCAGAAAATATGTGTTCTTTAGATTCAAGTCTTTATCTTTCTGTCATCAGCAACAACGACACGAGAGCGAACAAAGAAGTAGCTTAAGTATAAGCAAATCATGAAAAATACTCTGTTTTTTGCTCTGTTTCTTTAATATCTCTGTATTTATTTTTGGAACTCTTTAATATATACATAATTACCAACATACTTACATAGAGAAAAAGTATGCTTGTTGGAAAAAAAAAGAAGAGAAAAGGTATGCTTAAAAACAAAATTAAAAGAGAAAAAAAAGTAATTAATTCATTAAGTCTTACAATTTTCTGGAGATGTAAAAAGGTGAGATCTTAAGAACAAGACCCGGAAAGACATCATCCGGGTCATGGATATGCGGGTTACGCTCCACTATAAACGGGTCACCACATTTATCACCGATTGTATGAAGCGTTTCTCCTTCTCCAACGACGTAAATCTCTTCACAAGGTCTTCTCACTGAGAATTGAGACCCTCTGATTGAATCAGAAGCATTGTTCTCACGAACAGATAACAAAAGTATTAACGACAACAACACAATAGCAGAACACCAAGCACTCATGTCTAAAGATGATGTTCTTGAAACTCTCATGCTTCTTTTGATAACAGACTCTTATAATAATTTGGGTTTTTGAGATATGTTCAAGTGGTTTATATATATTGGTAAAGAGAAGTGAGGGTAGTTTGGTCTTTTCAAGTTAGAGGTTTATGTGTTGGTTGGGTTAGAGACTTGGTCTCTTGTGGTTGCAGGTCAACCGTCGTGACTCACTAAAGGTGATTTTAATGTTACCACTTTCTTAACTCTTCCATTTAGTCATCATATCTTTATTTTGTTTTTATATTATTTATTAGGAGATTTTTTTCTATATATTGATTGAAATGTATCTATATCAGTCAATTTTTTTGGGAAAAATATATTGGATAAAAATGTTAATGTATATGTCATTTTGTTACAATCTAACAGATTTATGATAATATAAAACAAAACTGTATATATGTCATTGTTAGGATTTGATTGTATTCATTGAAAAGTGATTGGTGGCTTTTTTATGTTTTAACCGCAGTTGTTGTGTAGCGTAATAGCAATTTTATAAAATAATAAGAAATTTAAAACTAGGAAAAATAGGAGATATGGAAGATTTCTAATTTTCTATAATATAAAATGGCAATAGATAATATATATATATTTGCTCATGCTAAAAAAAGAAGATGCTCAAATTTGAATTTGAAAAAAAAGAAAGAAAAGGAAGAAATAGAAATGACATATATAGATATTAAAAATTAATAAATAAAATAATATGTGCATTATGAATGGTAGAGTCGAAAATAACATTTAATGATTTTATTAAATTATAAATTTTCTAATAAAATCTCTGAGCTTCTCTTTTAATAGTACAAGTTAAGATATTAGAATTTGGAAATATTAGTTTATCAATTTTAGAATGTTTGTTTGGATACATGATTTAGTTATTAGTTGACCAACGAATTATAATACAGCTACACCAACTCTATAATTCAAGTTTAAATTCCAAAATATATAAAATAATATAACTTCTTGTTTATTTTGTTAGACTATATAGTATAATTTACGAGTATACAATGTCGAAATTTTCAAACAAATATATCATATAATCTTTTATATTACGTGTTGGATAAATACATAGAGATGGACATGAAAAGAAGAAAAAAAAGAGAAACGTAGCATTCCAAAGTAGCCGCCATTTAAAGACACGTAAGTGATTAGTTCCACAAAAGCCAACGTTCCAACTACCTTTACTTATTTACTTTATTAACCTCAGATGTTTTGTCTCAATTTCAGATTATCAAAAGCTTATATTCATTCATGTTAAAAAGTGGTTAATTAGTGTTATCATTTTTATATTATTAGCTATTGTCAACGTGTTATCGATAAATTCGATAATTACCAATTTAGATACTTTCGATTATAAATACAAACCAATTGTCATCTCATCGGTTGTCCTGTCGTGTATATACCAGTCATAAAATTTGATGTAAGCCGATCATTTTAAAATTAATATATTTGATGGAAACTGTTCAACTATCTATTTTTTTATTTGTTTTATATATTAAATTTGATATTTATTTAGGAATCATTGAAGAGAGGAGAGCAACTCAAGGAACCTATAATACGTTTTGACAATTTTAATGAAAGTTGTAACTCTCCTATAGCATCTAATTGAATTTCCAAATAGTGATAAATGCGTAACGAAGTCATTAATTCATAATCTTGATCTTATTAAAGCAATAACGTAAGAGGTACGTTGTAAAAACCTTATAAAATAAAAGTGAAAACGAAACATGTAGCCAAATGTATACATATCAGATGGTGTGATCTGATTCATCTAACCCATCAAACGTATTGTAACTCTAAAATAATGACAGATGAATGATATAGACTGCTACATAATGTGACAAGGATATGATCTTTTGGAATTTGGTAAAACATTTCTTTCTTTTTTGTGAACATAAAGTATTTCTTTTCAAGGTGCTATATTGTAAAACCCCAAAATAATATTACAACTTACAAACTCATAAACCCAAAATACTTTTTTTTCCCTTTAATTTTGTTTATAACTTGAGAATATGATGTTCAAACCAAGACTAATTCTTTGGGAAAATGTTTTTGTCAACTGGTTAAATCTATTTTTGTAATTTTTTTTATCGGAATTTGATTATATATATAATTTCTCACGTGATATTGTTTGAAGTTTTAAAAAAAGATTTATGCTATATTCATGTGGTATTGTTTGAGGTTTTAGGAGGGAATTTGAACTATAGATCAGTTTTTGTCGATCTAATTGTTGACAACATAAAGACAAGACTAATCCTCGAAATCTATATCTATGTAAATCCATGTATTTTTGCCATTTAAAAAGTGTACGGAATGTCAAAAATATTTTTCATATTCAAAAGAACTCGAATCTTGTAAAAGACATTGATAATGAATTTTCAAGCAATTGGACTAATTGAATTTTATTTTTTACTTTTAAAATTAGATACTAAATTAGTATAAATCGTGGTGATATACGATTGGATTGGAGAATACGGTGTAAGTGAAGATTAATGGCTATACGATAAAATGGAATGGGAATCTTTATCGTTAATGGCGTGCGGAAATTGAGTAAGCGAAAAGAGGACCAATGGCTAAAATGAAATATGAGAAAGTCAGATCGGTCCACATTCTACAAAAGCAGTCCCAATTCTATAGGTTTATATTTTCCAATACACCCCAAAGTCTTACTTCCTATCATATTATATTATAAGCGTCCATTTAGTGTTTTAAATGCAATCATAATACAAAATTTTTAATGCTTCTTTATTTTTTAGCGTTGGAAATTTGTATGATACAATCATATATACAAAAGTCAATTGTGATTAAAAATAATAAAAGTCAAATCTTGGTTAAGCTGGTAGGTTAGAATAGCTTTGATGTGTTTACGAGAGGTTTCATAAATTCTGAAATTGTTATTTTCAAAATTAATGCTCTGATCCATGAGATTGCAAAAGTATAATTTTACGGTTTTTACCTGGTATAACTTTATATTGAGGGAAAATATTTTTGGTCAAATGTCCATGCAGTTTTTTTTACCAAAATTCTTTTATTTTTTTTTAATTTGGAGGTTCAGGGTTGAAGCCTATAATTCTTCTAGGCCCGGTCCAGCCTTTAATAAATTATCCGTCCCAGCTGCCACTTAATCTTGTGACCTCTTGGATTATTTCAGGGTATCTTTTCAGTCAAGCTATCGACCTTTGGTATTTCCACCAAAATTTGACTTAAAAGAGTCCATAATTATTAGGGTTTAGAAAGCTTGAACTATGGATAAGGTTTGTAGACAGAAAAATATTTGATATCGCATGTAAGAATTACACAGATTATATAAAGAGACACTAAAAAGTTATTTTGATTACAATAGTTTCAGCTAGGTCAGGATTTGTTTTAAAAATGTTTTAGACTATGTCTCCGAAGATATTTCTGTTTTCGTTTATTCCATCTTGTGTAATAATCTATGAATCTTCATACGGAGAAAAAAGGATTAGAATAGTTTTACTACAAACGTTTATCTTCTTGTGTGTCATTATGAATAATATATTAGTGTTTCCTTTATGCAACATAACTAATTATTTAAGTTTTGAGTGGATGATGCACAATCAATAGTAAACACATGTTTTGCAATGAGATTTTGGCCAAGTGTTCGGTTGGTGTATCAAGCTGTTTATGGCGCAAACGCAAATGTTGTTACAATATTGTAGGAATTTACTTTTTCAAAAATTTTAATATAACATTTTTTCACAGTTAATACTTCATTTTCTATCTATTTTAACTATCACACATCAAGATTAATTTTGTAAATCATCCATACAACAACTTTCAAACGAATAGTAGTTAGATTTAATTACAAGTAACAGCTCAACCATACTTTCATTTCTTACCAAAAAAAATTTATTTCCTTTTTCTTGTTGTTTGTTGTCAAATTGACTAACCATGACTATATTAACCCTCAAATGATAATATCATAATTGATTTTCTCCTATATTCAATATCTAAATTGATTTTCAAAATCACATATAACCAGTTTCCAACTAATAGTAGTTAGCCTATTAGTAGCAAGATAAACTCAACCATGTGGCACAAATTATTGGGCTCTAAGTTCTAAATAACCCATAATATCTCTATTGGGCCCATGTATACATATGATCTAATCCCAGTAACCTATATGATACAATCTTGACTTCCTGAAAATATACAATTACGAGGTGAAGAATGAACATCAGAAATTAGCCACATAAAAAAAAGAATGTGACGATAAGAGTTATGTGTTCTTGAATCAACTTGATGCAAAAGAAAAGAAAAACAACATAAGAAATTGTGAAAAGTGAGAAACATGGCTTCAACAAAAATAAACTCACCATTCACGATAATCTACAAATCCCCAAAAAGATACATAAACCACAAATCCCAAAACCAAATCAAACTAATTTCAAATTCTTTAAACCCTAAACCCAACACAACACAGCTTCCTAAGAATCTCTATAGTGTTAGCTTCAAGACTATTGGAACAGGTAAGCTTGGCATCTCTAGATATCCTGATTTTGAATATTCTCCTCAAGGTGGCTCCGGCACCGGAACCGCCACGAAAATCTCCGGAGATGAAGAAGATGATGGTGACAAAAACAGAGCATCAATATCTGAATTGTCTGTTTGTTTCGATGAGACTACTCTTTATATTCCTTCATTGACTAACCAAACCACGAAATTTCTCGGCTTTCCATTGCCACCGTTTCTAAAAATCGATATTTTCCCGGAGATTTTTCAAGGAATTATCGACCCTGAATCCGGAAAGGTAAGAAATTTCATAATTCGATCATTACAAAATCCTCTGTTTTTGTTCGATTTCTTTGAAATTGGGTTTCGTTTGATTTTAAGGTGGAATTGGAGTTCACGGCGAGGTTTTGTTTCACGGCGGGAGGAGGGATATACAAAGCTCCGGCGTTGGTGGTGAAGACGGTGTTGACGACGGAGGAATCGAAAGGAGAGCAGAAGAGAGGAAGAGGAAAGAGAATGGACGGAGAAGGAAAGTGTAGGCTCGTCGGCGTCGCGAAAGTTGAGACTGTCAACGATTGGTTTATGAACACATTTCTGTCTCTTCCGGCGGAGTGTCTCGCCGATCTACAAGCTGTTATCTCAGTCTCCGATGTTCAATCTTGATGATCAAACATAATTTGTTAATTACACATTTTATTAATTCATGAACAAAGGAATATTAAATGGGTGGTGTGTAGAAAACATAAAAATCACAAGTAAATTTATCAAAAACTACCACTCTCTCTTTGTAACATCTTGCATAGGACATAAAAAAACGATTCTTTGGGTTTTTCTCATTACTTTTTATTTAAGAAAAAAAAGCAAATGTAAAAAAACTATTTAAAAAAAGTTGAATAAAAATTTCTTCACGATCGGACGATAAAAAAAACAAAACTTCTCCACGATCTCCAGTACTATGATATAATTACGGTTGAGTTAATTCCTTTGTGATGTTTTGTAATACTTTGTTTATGTTTTAGAAAATACCAACACCAAATAACCAAGAGAGATTCCAGATCAATGTTCCGACTCCAATTCCGAACATATCAGATCATGCTTTCATTGTGAGGTTGCTCGACTTGTTAGATTCGGAGGACCCTAGAGAACGGGAGTGTTTGAAGATGATTATGCATCGGGTTTATGGGAAATTCATGGTTCATAGGCCCTTCATCCGTAAGTCCATGAGCAATATATTCTACCGATTTGTGTTCGAGACAGAGAAGCATAGCGGAATCGTAGAGCTTTTGGAAATTTTTGGGAGTATAGTCAGCGGATTTGCAATGCCATTGAAAGAGGAGCACAAGATCTTCTTGTGGAGAGTCTTGATTCCATTGCAAAAGCCTAAATTTGTTGGGAACTACTTCCAGCAACTATCTTACTGCATCACTCAATTCATAATTAAGGAGTCAAAACTGGACAATGTTGTTATTAAGGGTTTATTGAAGTTCTGGCCTATCACAAACAGTCAAAAGGAAGTGATGTTTCTCGGGGAAGTTGAAGATATGTTAGAAGCAATGAGCGTGATGGAGTTCCAAAAGCTTTTTATGTTTCAGGTTTCTGAAAGAGCTTTATTCTTGTGGAACAACGATCAAATTGTGAACTTCATTGAACACAATAAGCAAGCTATCCTACCAATCATGTTCAATGCCTTTGAAGATTTTACTTATTTTCTTTTGAAAAACTAAATTCTCAACAAAAATATTTTTCCAATAACTTAGTAACTAAGACATTTTTAACATATATTAAATATTAATAAAATAAATATCTATACTTATGTTAGGATTAATTAACTACAAAATCTGAATTAATAATTATCACAACTATTTTCAACAATAAAATAAAAATTTTAAATTTATATAGTGGTTAAAAATGATTTAATCTGTATATATCACAAGTTGTTATCAATTAAAACAAAATTTAAAATTTAGAAATATTATATCTTATTTTTAATCTGAAAAGAATCAAAATTAAAATATTTAAAATATTACATATGAACTTACTAAACCGAAATTCATGAAATTTTATATATAAAAAATTACTAAATCCTAACCACTGTATATATTTCTCGATTAATCTTTAATAAATTTGAAAGATCTTATCTTAGTGATCTCAAAACCAAATAGATAATATACAGATTTCTCACATCTATATCTTATAATATTAATAAGTTATTAAAAGTGAAATATCATTCTTACTAATTTAGTTCGTGTAAGACACGAGTCTTAATACTAATAAAATATAACGCATGCAATT
>WJSH01006868.1:141563-162593 GCA_009757365.2 Lepidium campestre | reverse complement strand
CAAGGGTTGAGAATTCTTGAATTAAAAAAAAAAAAAAAAAAAGTTAGAGTCGATGTGCTTTACAATAATATTTTCTTATAATTTATATATAAGATTTTTTTTGGATGTTTAAGAAAATACATTAATTAATTTTGCCCTCCATTATAATACATAAACTTTAAAAGTGTATTCATTTAGCACACATTCTTATTTATATATATTATTAAAAAAAAATTGAAACCAAAATAAAATCTTGAAAAGTATATAATATTATTGTTTTGAAAAAAACATAGTGAATATTTTTTGAAAAGTTCTTGAAAAATCCAAAATTTTATATATATTTTTGTAAGCCATGTGAAATATCGATCGGTCTTGATAGTAATTATTTATATATTTTTCTATCTTTTGCTTCGTGTTTGCTATAATTTTGAAGAAGCTGTGCCCAACAAGATTTTAGAATTCATGAACATGAAAGACCTAACAAGATCACACATAGCCAGCAAATTACAGGTTTGTTCTTCTATAAACATAAGTTAATTAACCATTTGACATTGATCAAATTTAAAGTATTTGTATCTTATCACAGAGGTACAGACAGTTCTTGAAAAGAGTTAAGGACACAGAGATTACAGCAAGACAAATATCTAGAAGAACGATTAACTCCAACTTGATATCATCTAGTTATCTGAACCCACAACACTCTTACAACTACAACACAAGCCTCAGCAGAAACAATCTTTTGAATTCTCAGCTAGGTTATGGTCTTTGTCAATCAGCTAGCTTCATGCAGAGCAATAATGCTGATTTACATGAGTCTATCCACTACATGAACCATATACGCACCTATGATTCGATCCAAACCGGATCCAATTTGTTACATTTCAACGAGGAAATGAGAAGCAGTTTCAGGACATCTCAAACTCCTACATTTGAACAATATGGTACAACAAGCCATGTTTTGGATATGAACTCTAATCTTACTAATAAATATATTCATAACATTTATGGTGGGATCAATGTAAATGAAAATGAAGATTTGGTTGGACTTGGTGGAATAAGAGTTAATGGTAATGCCAATGACCCTCTTAGTGAAATTTTGGGTGCTATGAACTGGAGTTTCAATGACAAAAGCATGAGTGACCATGGAATTCAACTTCGAGGTTTTCTTCTACATTTTCACCGTTTGTGGACAATGAAAATCAGCCACAGAGCAACTTAATTGCACAAACCAATGAAGTGGTTCCTGTACTAAAGGATCTAAGCATATCTAATGATCATCATGGCATCAACGAGGTTTTTTGTAATACAAGTAACTCTCAGTTTGATCAGGATCAGGTATTTTAATCAATTACTTATATATATGTTTTTGTACATATATATAGCTAATGTTCTGATTTAAGCGTATGATTTGAGCAGCATCAAGTTCAAGTGAGTGGTGAAAATCTTGAACTGTCCAACAATGATCTTGAAATGAATTCTATGCTTGCTGCTTATCCTATTGAAGACATAAGTAATTGGAGTTTTGAAAATGTAAGTCATGTATATATATCTGTGTGTGTGCGGATTGAAAATTTCATAATCATACAAAATCTGTGATTTAGGTGATGGACAGTTCTTATGAAGAGACATTGAACTCTGTTGTTGGTAATGCTAATTTAGAAATGTGTCTACCAACTAGCGACATGAATTTTATAAATCAGGTAACTCTATAAAGATTATTATTTTTAACTTAACCCTAATTTACTTTCATTAATAGTGACATACCAAATTAATTGATATATGAACATTGACTGCACAGGAACATGGTGCTACAGATTTGCCGGAACTTCCATTGTCATTCAATCAGGTAAAATGCTTTTAAACCTTTCAAAGCCTGTTTTGTTCTTGTATAATTCTACAAAAATAAATGTTTAATTGTTTTATAATTTTAGTTTAAGAAATTTCACGTGTGACCATATCTAACTTTTTATAATATCAAATTCACTTGCTTGTTTGTGTTTTTTTTAAAAAGTTCTTTATAGGATTGGGACGCTGGAGACTTCATATGAACAATAAGCTTCACCATGAGAGCACCAAAATTTTTCCTAGCAGAGGAAGTTGGGAAAGCATCAGCTTCCGGCCCCAAAAATATAAGAAAATTTCTCAACCCTAAAATATAAAGTAGTTTTTTATAGTCTAGTGGTGTATGTGTCCTTGGAAAATTGATTAAAGCATGTGTTTGAATCGCGACTACAACTTTTTTTTTCCTTTTTCTAAAACCCCATTTTTTTCCCAACACCATTATTTGATAGTCCTATTTTTTTTCTTTGCTTCCAGCCTTCAAAAACTTAAAACCGGTACTGTGTATTTGATAAGTCTAGTATGGTGGTTTTAAAAGATTATTCTGAATTTTGGATGTGTTGTAGTCATCAGTTTCAATTTTGGATGCTATTTTATGGATTTGATTAGTAGATTTTCTAGATGCATGTTTAAACCCATTAAAGAGTTAGAATCTTGTCATTGCAAACGAATGAGTGGGATAATTTGTCACATTGATGGTTCCTAGAAAGGAGATTTTTATTCTTTCTTTTTTTCTCCAAGATTATGATGGATTTTTAAAAAGTGTTGAGGAATGTGTGATTTTTGTGGGAGCCAAATGTCAAAGAATAAGTCTGTCTAGATTGCATTTGGATTTGGAAGTACTCATTTGAACTATGTTCTTGTCTGCTATATCATCAAGAGGACATTGCCATCTTCATTGTTGCAAAGGGACTTAACCATTTAACCAATCGTATTTTTTTATATTTTTTTAATAAATCATAGGAATTTGATTTGGATCTTTGATCCGTAATCTTTTTTGATACCGGGATCAACCGTAGATAATACTATGTTTAATTAAGGTGTAAATCATCCTTCCCTAGTATACTTGAATTCTTGATTTTTTTGTTAGAGAAAGTCACTATACCAAAAACCACTTAAAGACGTATTTACTTAGTAAAATTTCAGCTTTAATTTCCGGTTTCAAGATTATAAAGAAACAAAAATAGTGAAGACAGATGAACAGTTAATATTTTTCTTATATTTAATAGGTTTATAATCAGTGGCGGATCTAAAACTGTTTTTAATCTGGGGCACATTGTATCAAAAACAATTTCTCAAAAGATATAATACTTCAACTCAAGTAAAGTTTTATGACAAAAAAAAAATCCTACAAAATTATCCTAGGTTCATCTATATTTTGTAAATAATTTTAATAATAATTTCATATTAAATTATTATAAGACAATTACTTATCATTGACATATCAATCATTCCTAAAGCTTGAAAAAAACATAATTATATAGTGAAAAATAATGTAATTGAAGAACTATTATCATCAACCATGACTGATTGCTTTCTTCTCTTTTGAGTTTTTAATAATTTTGTTTATATCTTTAGGTTTTTTATGAGTTTTTTTGTTTAAAAAAAAAGTTGGACTGAGGTACTTTTTCATTTTAATTATTTTGGGTTTAAGACTCTTATTTTCTTAATTGGATATGAATAGGTTTATGTAGAAAAAAAAAAGTATGGGCACATGCCCCAGTACTCAGCCATTTGCATCCGCTTATAACTACTATTTGGAAGTTTATGGTTTGTCGTTACATATATGTCATTGTCATGGATCGTTTCGCATTTGAACAGTCATTGTTACAATTCAGGACCACAGTTACCTCTACTGCACCAGTTCATTAGCATAGTGTTTCAACACTTGCTTTAACTTTGCGATTCATCCATATTATCAATGAAAATCATGAGTTTACGAAATCATACCAAAGACAATAATATCCTTATATAATAATCTACTAGTCATTTTTCAAAAAATCATTCTTCCTTTGACATGTGTCATAAACCCAAAAATGGCTCTTTCACTTTTCTAATTATTTCTTATTTAAAAGAAACATATCTTTATATAATAATCTACAAGTCATTTTTAAAAAAACCATCACCTTCTTTTTTGACATGTAGCATAAACCCCAAAAAATGGCTCTTTAACTTTTTTAATTATTTCTTATTTAAAAAAAAAAACAAACCAAATAATTAATAAAATTAAACAAAAATTGATAGCTAATTCATTTTCCCTCGCTATCTCCACTTCTCTCTCCTCTTTGAACGATCACTTTCATCTCTTCTTACATTATTTTTTTTTTTCTTCTTTTATAATTCTCTTAATACATTTTTTAAGAAAAATAATAAAAATTTTGCCCATATAAGGCATGGGCTTTAATACTAGTACCTATATATTATAGATTATAAAATGACAAAAGAATCACATATTTTACAAGAAATATGAGAATTAAAAGAGGACGTATATTTTAATATAATATCGTATAAGAGTATAATTTATATATACTTAATCAAACAATTCCCATCTTGTAGTTATGATCACAGGAGGAGCTAAAGAGGAGACTGTCGATTTCTTCGAAGTTTCTTCTTCACATGTCTGTAAATCTCGTTCCTTGTATCGCACTTGTGTTTGCGGTTTTTGCTGCGTTTGCGTTGAGTTTTTGATCTTCAACAAGTCGAGTTTCTCAACGTACTTCTGTAATCTTTCCTCCTTCCAATATTTCAACCAAAACATACGATAAAGACATTAGATTAGATTACAATTCGTTTTTCCTAAATATATATATATATATATATATGTAACTATCAAAAATCCACTTAAAATTGTTGCCAAATTTTTTTAAAAAAATTAAATGTAAAAATTTTATGGTTATGATGGTAGTTATAGAATGCTTCCACGATGCTGCATAGTTTTTACCAATCAAATAAAATTTTTTTGGAATCGTGATTTTGCATGTTTAGTGATAATAATTAAGTACCAGCATCTTCTTCGTTACTTGAATGTCTCCATCGCCTGAAATCTCATCGAGCTTCACCAATTGATTCATTAACATATCCATCAAATTCTCCAGATTCTTCTCTTCTATTTTATCTCCTTTACCAATCATTACATCAAACGCCGACAACTAAAATCCAAAGAAAAAAATCAGACAAGAGTTTTGTTCGGGAAATTCAAAATTTCAGTTAATTCTGTTACTTGTTGGGCGAGTCTTTCGGCTTGGGAGGTAAGGTCGGAGATTGCTTTAGCGAATTTCTCTTTGGCAGCGTTTTTTCTCATTACTAAGAAACGTTTCTCCTGAGAAATCGGATCTAACTTGACTATAAGTTTAGAACGATGTTTGACACCAGAAAGATCTAGAAACATCATTGAGTCTCTTTCTTTGTCTTTGTAGAAAATCTTCATGTCTTGATGATGAATTCGTGTCTCACTAGACAATATCTTCTTTAATTCCCCTGTTTTTCATCAATTTAACAAACAACAATCATAATTCATAAACTAAACATTGGAAAGTTAGAAAAAATTCAGATTTTTGTTGTTTGTTTTACCGAAAGTAGATTGAGAGTTGATACTGATCTCGTGAAGAACCGACCCGTATTTGACCCGAACCCGAATGGTACGTGGCACGTTTGAGCTATGATCTGTTCGTTTCTGTACAACCATTCCTCCAGGTCGGAGCTCCCATTCTCCGTCGCCGGAAGTTGTCGCCATATTTCCATTATTCATCATTTTCATCATGTTTTTGTGTTTCTGAATTGAATATTCCAAAAACAAATTATTTTATAAAAGTCAAGTGAGAAAGAGAAAGAGAGAGAGCATAGAAATGATGAGATGAACTTGATGTCTGACACGATCAAGATTCAAGAAGGAGAATAATAAAGAAACGTCTGAACAAAGCGAAATAAATATATTGTTTTTTTGATAAATTATTTCTTTCTCTTTCTGCTTCTGGACAGAACTCGTGGAAGAAGAAAAAAGATTATAACCATTAAAGCACTTAATTGTTTTTATAAAGTTAAAAAAAAAGGATACAAGTGACAGCTATTAATAATGTATACAAATTAATATAAGTATCCCCATATATTTATTTATTTGTTGATAAATAAACGTAATTAATGTCACAGTACAGGTAAACACTATTGAAACAACTGACACAGTTACTTGCTTTACACGTCATCGTTTCACCTCCAACAAACTCTGCAAGTGCAATCTTTCTTGCAGATCCATATTGTCTCCAACTTTCTTCTGTGTGTTGTGTCATCTCACAAAGTCTTTCGACCCATTCATTTACAGACCATGGGTGGATGAAACACACGCGACGCGAGTCTCTTCTTTTAAACCGTCTTCTGCACAAAGTTGGGTTTCTTGATTGTTTCAGAGTTCAGACTATTCAAGAAACAGAGCTTTGTACTGTTATAGAACAGAGATAAGTAATGGGCTAAGTGTGATGATTAAATGGGCCTTTTGGATAAAGCCCATTACAAAATTTTACTTTTTGTAAAAGTTTAGTGACAAAAAAATATCAACATTTAATCTATGATAAACTCAGGAAGAATATGCGATTATAAGCATTCTAAGTTGGAATTGTCAAGGATTGGGAAGCACCTTAACAATTCAAATTTTGCGGGAAATACGACGTGAACATTTTCTGGACCTCATGTTCCTCATGGAGACTAAGAACTCCAAAGATTATGTGTTAGGCATTCATAGATTATTAGGTTATGATCATTTTCACATTATAGAACCAGAAGAACTTAGTGGTGGCTTGGCGTTTTTTTGGAAAGACTCGTATGATATTGTCATTTTACAATCCAATAAACGCTTCATAGACACTAAAATCTCTTTGGGTTCGATAGTTTTCTTCATCACTTTTATGTATGATGAACCAAATCGACATTTAAGACAGGATGTATGGGATAAAGTCAGTGATATCAGAAGCACTCGAACTGCTGCTTGGCTAGTGATTGAGGACCTAAATAAAATTTTTGATAATTCGGAAAAATTAGGTGGCCCTACCAGACCAGAGTCTTCTTTCTATGCTTTTAGAATCATGATTTCAAATTGTAGATTGAAGGAGGTGAAGTGTTCAGGTAACCGTTTCTCATGGGCTGGTATCAGAAATGAAACACATACTTAGTGTGTACTCGACCGTATTTTGGGTAATGCTGAATAATTTAGACTAATGCCGCTTGCTAAATGAGAATATAAGGACCGAACTGGATCAGATCATCGACCCATTCTTTTCAAATTGGCAAATAAACCATTACCGAGCACAGGACGATTCATATTTGATAAAAGATGGGTCTCGAAACC
Source organism: Lepidium campestre (assembly GCA_009757365.2). NCBI lineage: Eukaryota > Viridiplantae > Streptophyta > Magnoliopsida > Brassicales > Brassicaceae > Lepidium > Lepidium campestre. The sequence goes on along the minus strand of WJSH01006868.1, from coordinate 155,440 downwards.
TGGTGCCAGAGAAGTCATCACATCCACTTGGTGCAATCAGAGACAGACGAATTCGAAAGGGATTCTAGGGAAAATAGCTGACTGTCGTCGAGCATTATCCCATTGGAAAAGAACAATAGATAGCAACTCACATACCAGAATCCAAAATTTGAAAGAAAAACTGGAACAAGAATGGAATAAACTGAAGCCCGACTCGAATATTTTATGTGCCGTTAGGAATGATCTTTGCCTAGCTTACCGCGAAGAAGAGGTGTATTGAAAACAAAAAAAGCAGAGTTAACTAGTTTAAGGATGGAGATCGCAACACAAAGTTCTTCCACGGATGTGTGAAGACTAGAAGACACCAAAATAATATCCCAATATTGATTAATTCGAATAAAGTAGAGCAAATAACAGAAGGTTCAAAAGGTAATGTTGCTTTAGATTATTTTAGGAAACTATTTACCTCTTCCAGACCTTCCCGAGCTATGGAACTGCTTGCAAGCTTCACGCCGAGAGTGACTGATAAAATGAATAAAGAGATCACAAAACCTGTCACTAACGAAGATGTAAGACAAGCAGCCTTTGGCATCAAAGGAGACAAAGCCCTGGGAGCTGATGGCATGACGAGAGTTTTCTTTCAATCTTATTGAGATATTGTGGGCGAAAAGGTGACAACAGAGGTCAAGAATTTCTTTGATACAGGAGTAATGCCAAAAGCATGGAACTACACCCAAATTTGTCTCATCCCAAAGATTCCAAACCCATCGAAGACGACAGACCTAAGGCCTATTAGCTTATGCTCAGTCTTGTATAAAATCGTATCTACAGTGATGAGTAAGAGATTGAAACAATGGATGCCTAAATTGGTCTCATAATCTCAAGGTGCTTTTGTGGTTGGAAGGAAGACTTATTTCTGACAACATGTTATTGGGTCATGAGGTGGTCCATGGCCTTAAAACAAACTTCAAATGCAAGGATGACTTTATGGTAATCAAAACTGATATGTTTAAAGCTTATGATCGTGTGGAATGAGATTTCTTGGATGAGTTGTTTAAACGTTTGGGCTTTATTAAGGTGTGGATTAAGTGGATAATAGCATGCATTCGTTCTGTTTCCTATTCAGTTATTCACAATGGTAGATCATATGGTCTCCTACAACCGGAAAGAGGAATCCGCCAAGGAGATCCCTTATCTTCGTTCATCTTTATTTTGTGCGCAGAGGCCCTTGTTCATGTCATGAGACATGCTGAAGCCAACAGTGAGATTTCGGGTATGCGTTTGACGAAGAGTAGTCAATCCATTCAACAATTACTCTTTGTCGATGATAACCTTTTTATTTCTCGGACAAACTTTAAAGAGTGCACATCTCTTTTACGATGTCTTAGACTCTATGGGAAGGCATTTGGGCAGGAGATCAACTTCCAGAAATCCGTCATTAGTGTTGGGGATAAGATTGACCTAATTATGCGTAGACTCATTGGTCTATACATGGGTATAACTCAGGTGGGAGGTACCGACAAGTATCTCGGTTTGCCAAAATATCTAAATGGCTCTAAAAGAGAGCTCTTAGCTTACATTATAGACAAGCTGAAGACTCGGTTAAGTGGCTGGAATGCTCGAACCTTGTCATTAGGAAAGAAAACAACACTTATTAAATCAGTCGTCATCGCTCTCCCGGTATATGCCATGTCATATTTTAAACTAACAAAACACCATTGCCGCAAACTTATAAGTGTTATGACCAACTTTTGGTGGAACGACAAGGACAACAAGAAAAAGATAAGTTGGGTCTCTTGGAACATGATGTGTAAATCCAAGAGGGATGGTGGACTGGGATTTCGAGAAGTACATGATTTCAATCAAGCCATATTAGTTAAACAAGCATGGAGACTCCTTGATCACCCAAATTCCCTTCTCGCTAGAGTATACAAATCTCGGTATTACTCTGGTAAGGATTTCTTATTTGCAGGGAAAGGGGTTTGACCTTCTTCCGCTTGGCGTAGCATCCTTTTTGGGTGGGAATTGCTTAACAGAGGTCTCATGCGCTCGATAGATAAGCTCTCTGAACTTTTCCCCCTACCGGAGGTGAACCGAATCACATCATATTCGCCTAACATAGAAACTGTTGATGAATGGCTTTGAGCTTTCTCTAAAGACAGAACATACACGGTAAAGAGTGGAGTGTGGTTAAGACAAAGACCAGTGACTTGGACTCCACCTATCTCAAACACAGAGAGAATAATGAATAATCTCAAGTCACGAGTATGGCGTACGAAGATTGTACCCAAAATGAAGTTTTTTTGTATGGAGAGCACTCTTCGGTGCATTAACTACAACTAATAATCTCACAAGTCATGGATTGAATGTAAATCCGATGTGTTCAATATGTAAGACAATGCCTGAAACAATAAGCCACATTCTTTTCGAATGCGCTATTGCATCCCAGGTATGGAGAATAGTCCAACTCCCATGCCTCCCAGGAAGTGTAGCTAATACAATAGAAAACCATATCCTTCATCTTCTAGATCAGATGGGTAAGCAGCGAGTGCAACCTGAGGCTCGAGAGGTTCTTTTTTGGGTACTTTGGAATATATGGAAACAGAAAAATGCTTTTGTTTTCACAGGAGCTCCGACTAACGTTGATGTTCTCATTGTAAAATCAATCGGAGAATGGAGACATGTGAATGCTACACATGAGGCAGTTTGTGTTGGGCATAGAATACTAACAGACAAAGTACAAGTTTGGAGCAAACCTGATCCAGGAAAATTGAAAGTCAATATCAGTACATCTTGGATAGGTCTGGACAGACTATGCGGAGTGGCTTGGATTTTCCAAGATCATAACAGACAAGTTCAGTTTCATGCGCGGGATGCAATGTCGCCAACACAAACCAGAAGTATTGCAGACTTTCGATGCTTGTTATGGTCACTACAATGTGTGAGAGACCTCCATCTCGATAACGTTGAATTTTGGATGGAAAACAACACTGTTGCGAAAACCATACAACAACCAAAGAATTGGCCACGGTTTAGGATCTATATGGATAGGTTTTTCAACCTCCAACAAAGCTTGCAAGGTTGTGCTTTGCGACTATCGCCTGCTAAGGCCAATAAGGTGGTTCGATGGATTGCTACTAGCGTCACGATGGAAGGGCGTATTCACTCATATGTGGCTAGGGGAGGCCCTTTTTGGCTCCTTCCATTGCTAGAACTCGATCGAGCACTTTCTTATCCCGAATAAAGTATGAGCTATGAAATCTTGTTAATGTAGCATGACTCACTTTTGTGGTTGAAGCTCTTTGCTCTGTTATATTTTTGTTATGTTGTTCGTTTCAACTTTTTATTAATAAAAGCTTAAAGGCGTTAAAAAAAAAAGTTTACATGCGTCGCGCAAGATCTCACCTCAATCAATCGGACTATCCAAAATAGAGTTAACTTTTTAAATCGTCCGGTCAAAAAGTTGCCACGCAATAAAAAAAGCTAAAGGTTATCAATTAATCAGACAGTACACGTGTCGGTATTGACCAACGGGTAATAAAAAGTACTTGCAAAACCATAAGGACATAAGGTAGATGGTCACCGGCTTATCCGGTCAGATTTGGTTCTGCGATTTCCACTAGGTATATAACGAGGCTCGTCAAGTGCTTGTTCCAGCTCTCTCAAGGATTTTTCCATTTTTATATGCTTAAAAAATTAAAGATTGTTATTTTAGCTAATATTCCAGCTTGAAATTTCCAGGTAGTGTTTTATTTTTCTTCTCTATTAATTCTCTTCCTCTTATGTTTGGAGTTTAAATTCGATATCTAGTTGTGAATTCTCAACTGTGTTCTTTGCTGATCGAAGCTTTACTTCATAGTTCTTGGTATGTTTGGTATTTGTGTTCTTCCGCTTTTTCTTTTTTTCTTTGCTTTTGTAATTCTTTTATGTTTTTTTCTCTCTTCTTTGTAACTCTTAGTTTCTGATTTCTGTGATTTTCACGAGATTGTGTCTTAGTTTGGGGATTGGTTAGTATATCGGTTAAAAATATGTGAAGTAATGAACTTTTTTATAGTTAGGGTTTTGATTTTCTCTATTGGGGTTGTGATTCTTCGTAATGCAAGAAATTTGTAAGGGGTTATTGACGCTTAAGTTGTTTCTCTGGACTTAATCAGCTTAGTTTCTCGGTGTTTGTGTCTTAAGTTTAAATTTTGTGTTTTTCTGTTAAGAGTTCAAATTGTCAAGGCACCAGATTCAAGTGTCTGTAGGCGACAATGTTCTTTATCTGATTTAATCGATATAATGTAATATGTTGTAGGAATCAGCAGTAAAGGTGGGGCATTTGTGTCTCATTGACGAAGAAAACTTACTTGCAACCCTACTTTGATGGATTCTTCAAATTCTGGGATTTTCTTCCAAGGAGATGATGATTCCCAAAGTTTTAATAACTCTCACTTGAATTCCTCTTATGGGAATTCATCTAATTCGATCCCTGGATGTGGTCGACCTGGCTATCACAGTATCAGTATGATTTCTGGTGAGATGCGCAATCCGGTTATGATGAGCGTCTCAACCCCTGGTCCAAGCGCAGGAGCCAGTTCAATGGTCACTGAAGCTAATTCAGGGCTCTCTGGAGGAGGTCCTCATTTGCAGCGTAGTGCTAGCATCAACAATGAGTCGTATATGCGTTTACCGGAATCCCCAATGTCGTTTTCCTCTAACAATATCAGTATTTCTGGGTCATCAGTTGTAGACGGATCAGCCGTAGTACAACGACATGATCCAAGTGTTCAGCTAGGAGGCTCTACTGCTACATCCCTACCCACATCACAAACTAATCAAATCCCGCTTTCTCTGGCTCGTCGTGCTTCTGAATCTTTCTTTCAGGATCCTAACAATTTAACTCAAGTACGGAAAAAACCTCGACTAGATTTAAAACAGGATGATGCTCTACAGCAGCAGATTTTACGTCAGTGGCTTCAGAGACAGGATATGTTGCAGCAACAACAACAGCATCAGCAAGGCCAAAACCCACAATTGCCAATTTTGCTTCAGCAACAAAAGCTGAGGCAACAGCAACAATATCTCCAGTCCCTCCTACCATTGCAAAGGGCTCAGCTGCAGCAACAGCAACATTTGCAGCAGCAGCATCAACAGCAACAACAGCAACAACAAGGAATGCAGCTGCAACTATCCGGTGGGCCACGGCCTTATGAAAACAGCGTTTGCACTCGAAGATTGATGCAGTACCTATATCATCAGCGACAAAGGCCTTCTGTGAGTGTGCATATAGTCCTCAGAAATTTTTGTTTTCTATGAGTACCGCTGAATAAAACTCTTAACAGATGCCAGTCGTGTCATTACTGATTTTGTAGGAGAGCAGTATTGGTTATTGGAGGAAGTTTGTGACAGAGTATTTTTCTCCCCGTGCAAAGAAAAGATGGTGTCTCTCCCATTATGATAATGTGGGGCATAGCGCACTTGGTGCTTCTCCTCAGGCAGCCATGGTTTGTCCCCCCAACTGTTTAATCTTTTCGGTTTGTGCCAAAAACGAAAACATACTCTGTGCCATGGATGTGTTTGTAGTTTTCAAATGTATCAGTTTGTAAATTTTTATTTTTTTATATTATGCTTGTGTGACAGTGTAATTACAGTTGACGTAACATAATATCAGCTCATATTTGTTGATTGTCTTTATGCAATTTGCAGGATGAATGGCAGTGTGATCTTTGTGGTTCTAAATCGGGAAGAGGATTTGGTAAGTTCCAGAGTTAGCAACATTGCACCTATCCCTAATTAACAAGAGAGAAATATCGAATATGTTTATGGTAGTGTTAAACATCTTCTCTTAGTAAGATTTTTCTTATGAATTCTGCAGAAGCAACTTTTGATGTCTTGCCAAGGCTTAACGAGATCAAATTTGCAAGCGGTGTCCTTGACGAGCTTCTTTATCTTGGTGTGCCATCTGAACGCAGATATGCATCTGGAATTATGACGTTAGAGTACGGTAAAGCAGTTCAGGAGAGTGTGTATGAACATATCCGTGTAATTCGTGAAGGCCATCTTCGGATTATATTCTCCCCAGAGCTAAAGGTTCAAAGAGCTTTTGATTCTAAATACCTTTAATCATTTAAGTATTAGAGTAGTTTAGCTTATCTTTTCCGCTTTCACCAGATTCTCTCATGGGAGTTCTGTACTCGCCGCCATGAAGAACTACTTCCTCGTCGCCTAGTAGCCCCACAGGTAACATAAATGATTCTTACAATCTTCATAACTCTATTTGGAATACCTGGTCCTGAGATTTTGCAATGTCTGTCTCGTTCATGCAGGTGAACCAATTGCTTCAGGTTGCAGAGAAATGTCAGAACACAATCGATCAAAGTGGATCAGATGGGATTCAACAACAGGATTTACAAGCCAATAGCAATATGTGCGTCAATTAGTCTAGACAATTTCTACCTTGTTTTCTTCTTTAATTTCTTCAATCGTAATTAAGTAATATTCTTCACTTATACAAAGAAGATAAAAGCGATTTTGGCGTAATATAGACAAATATGATGTGCTGATAGATGACAAGTCTTTTGCGTCTTCAGGGTCATGGCTGCTGGACGTCAACTAGCGAAAAGCTTAGAGTCACATTCACTCAATGACTTAGGGTTCTCAAAACGATATGTTCGGTGTTTGCAGGTATCTCTTTGCTTACTTTCTTGATTCAGTAACTTCCTAATATCTTTGCATCATTATCGTGGCTTCTCTCATTCTTTCTGTTTGGCTGTTGTCTTTATTTTTTCTTAACAGATTTCTGAGGTTGTAAGCAGCATGAAAGATATGATTGACTTCTGCCAGGACCAAAAAGTTGGTCCAATCGGTAAATTCTTACACAAACCCCTGAGTTTTCCTGCGATTCATCATTACACATTCGTATTTCTATTTTTTTGTGCTTATATCAAGCTTGCTACTTTTTAAAATTTGCAGAGGCTTTGAAGAGCTATCCATATCAAATGAGGACTGGTAAATTGCAGATGCAGGAGATGGAGCAACTAGCAAGTTCTGCGCGAGGACTTCCACCCGACAAGAACAGCCACAACAAGCTTATGGCCTTGCGCAATTCTAGGATAAACATACCTATGAACAATATGAGCGGTCAAGGATCTCTTCCCGCCTCTGCACAAGCCGCCGCCATTGCAGTTACCAACTACCAGGCCATGCTAATGAAACAAAACCACCTAAATTCAGACTCAAACAACACAACAATCCAACCAGAATCATCAAGAAACCGGAGTGCATCCCCAAGCTATCAAGGAGCTAGTCCTTTGTTGTCTGGTTTTGTGCAGAGCCCCTCAATAAGCGGTGTTTCTTCCCATTTATCTCCTCAGCGGCAAATGCCAAGCTCCAGTTATAATAGCTCAATTCAACAATACCACCAACAACCACCTTCCAGTAGTAACAGCAACCAAACATTGGAACAACAGATGATCAACCAAATATGGCAACAGATGGCAAACAGCAATGGAGTCTCGAATCAACAACAGCAGTCACTTTCTGGTCAGAACATAATAAATTGCAATCCCAACCAGTGGCGGAGGTAGTGGCGGAGGTGATATTATGTTTTAGTTAAATAACTTCTCTGCAGACAAAACAAAACTTTGATTGTTAGAATCTTGAGAGACTGATGTGTACATGAAGAGGGTAAAATTGTCATTTTAATCACTCCGAGCATAAGCTTATGGGCATATCGACCATTTGTTTTCTGGTTACAAGTCGTATAACAACATTCATTTATTATAGGACTGATATATGGAAATTGCAGATTTTAAGTCAGAAATTTGTGACAAGCTATGTTTGTTATATATATATAAGGTTTAAAATTCAATAACACATCTTCAGTAGTCGAATCGTCCTGATTAAGACCTTAAGATAGAGAGATTCACACAAAAGGGGGTCCTGACTCCTACTCCTATTGTAGATACTAGATAGACTCAGTATCAATAGACACTCTTAAATTGTTCTGTGTCTACGTTTAGGTCATATTACATGTAATTGTTTATTTAAACTATGTTCGTATATAACGACATAGTAATAAATACAATGTTTATATGAAAAAAGAAAAAGCAAAAACACTTAAGTATGGATGAATGTTTCAAGTGTTTTGGTAGGGGTTCTCAGTGTCCTGTTCGTAGCCATGATTGTAATAGAAAGTGGACAGTTGGTTCAATTAAACTCAAGAATGTTGCAACGATCTTGGGCTTAATTACCAAGAGACTTGACCTAAGATTTGATGAGCCTCAACCTTACAATTAATATGATGTGTGTCTTTTGTTTTGTGGATCTCTCTGTCTTGAGGTCTTAATCCGGACGTTTCGACTATTATCCTTTCATATATTTTTCTTGTGGATCTCTCTGTCTTGGTCAAGTTATATATCTAACAATTTGCTACAAACCAAGGAGATTAGTCGGATGGTAAAAATTTGGATTACTAAAACTAAAAAGGAAATATTAGACTTAGGTGTGTTTATAAATGCTTGGATGTCTAAAATATGAAACCTGACCCTAGTGGCTAGTGTTGATTGCTGCATACGAACAAATTCAAGATTGTATTTATTAAGGATCTTCTAGACGATCCTGATCATAGCTTACAATTTGTTTCTGAATATTCCCTATTTTATTTACCTTTTTATAGACTTACTTGAAAACCTTTTATCAATAAAAAAAAAAAGAAGAAGAAATTACCATTGTATTTTCTATTAAATTTAGATAAAGCAACTCTTGAATTTGACAGAATTGTAGAATTTAGTTAAAAAAAATTATTGAGTTATGGTAGAATCAAGAGAATATTTTAGCTGAACTCAATTTAAATAGAATTATTTCTTTTGCTACAAATCAATTTTGTAAGTTGTATATATATCAAATAGTAATGACGTAATTGTTGAATTTAGTTCAATCTAAAATCTCCAAAACAATTATACAATAAAATTTTAAAATAAAAAAACTATAGCAGTCATTGGAGCAGAAGTAAAAAGCTGCAGAGTACAGAAGTCTCAGAAACTAGACTGCAGTGAATTATGGGCTTCAAAGAATGACACGTCCTCCCAATTATTCTCTTCTTTTTTTTTAATAAAAATAAATTATGCATTCTATTTAATTCAAATATCTAATGATTCCCATTACAAAATAAAAAATAAAAAATAAAAATGACGTCGTTAATAGATTAAAGGTTTGAACCGAATTCACTACCACAGATCTGGTACGGTGAAGTTAGTCAGGCCCATTGACTTTACAAGACACGCTTTGAGAAAAAAACGCGTGTAACAAACGCGATATACAGAGGCGCGTGAAAGCGTACTCAGCAATTTTACTATATAAGCCGTTACCATCTTCTGCATTCTCAAAATCTTTTATGTTTTTTTTAATTTATTTTTTCTTATAAATAGAAACTAAAATGAGAAGTCTCCGATAAACTCTTACCATAATCTCCGGCGAGTTTTTCCGACGATGAACGATGGGCTTTTTCGGGAGACTATTCGGGAGTAAAAAGCAAGATAAATCAGTTCCGTCGAAAGATAGACGGAAGTGGAACTTCATTACCAGATCTTCAAATTCAAGCAAGAGAGCTCCGGTGACTACGGCTACGTCGACGGAAGAGGATCACGGTTTAGATGCCGATAAACATGCGATAGCTGTAGCAGCTGCAACCGCTGCGGTGGCGGAAGCGGCTCTTGCTGCTGCTCATGCGGCTGCGGAAGTTGTGAGACTCACTAGCGGAAACGGAGGGAGAAGCGGTAGTGGAAACTCATCGGTGTTTCAAATCGGAGGAAGTAATCGTCGGTGGGCTCAAGAGAATCTCGCAGCAGTGAAGATTCAATCCGCTTTTCGTGGTTATCTGGTTAGTTTTACTAATTACTTAATTTTCTCTATGATTGAATTTATTTTGAATCTCGAAACTGTTTTTCCCTCAATTAATCTCTCCATATGAGGAAAGTTCCTTAAATTCATTAGCTCTAGTGTGAAATAGCTGTCTCAAATTGTTTGTATGTTCTTCTCCATTCCTAAATTCAAATTTTTTATATTTTCTCTACTCAAAATGTTTTAAAAACAGAAACAATGGGCAAATTTTGTGTTTTTGATGTGGGGTTGGTTCCGAAAGAAACAGAGTATAGAAGAAGACAAACAAATGTGAAAAGGAAGAAGATTCTTGGAAACTTGTTACACTCTGCCGACACTATTTTTAGTGGTTATTACTAGTTCCAATTTTAAATTTGCCAAAAATTCCTTTTCTTTTTTATGATCACTCAAAAATTTTGATTAGAATTTTTGAAATTAACTTACACATTTAGTGTTGGTGTGAATCATTGATTTTAAGTTGTAAGATGGGCCAAGTTGTTCTTTTTTCACGTTGTTTTTTTGCTTTTAGAATTCTGAATTTCTGGAAAATTAATAACACTAATTAGTATTTTACAGATGGGTTCTTTTTAGCTTTCGTAACATCTTTAATTATTTTTTTCTCAGCATCTTTAAAGTTGAATTCTTTCGCCAAAAACTTTTAATCTTGCATCTTTTGTTTTTCCCTTTACTTATAAAGTTTCATTTTTTATAACCTTTTTATAACCCTTTTTCAAGTTCCTACCACTGTATTGTTTATCAATTAGAGGTTCAAAACACGGAATTTTGAGATTCTCTATTTGGAATTAAAATATGTAATTTTGGAGATTTAATGTGTGTTCTTGAATCTCGACCAATGTGAAAAGAAGAACTCGTGTGTGTTTCTATTTGACCTTGAGACATACTTTTGCGAAATGGTGGGCTCTGTATTTACTAAATCTAGTTTTTGGTACAAGTGGAAGTGGTTGGGAAACTAAAAGCAATATAGAATAATTTCACTAACCACAAATCCTTTTTATCACTTTTCTTTTTTTTTCAAATTAGTTGGCAAAACGATGATTATGTCTTCAACAAATTATTAAACTCAGCTCAAATGTTTTTGATTTTTCTCACTTTCAAGCAAACTCCATTTTGATAATTTTTTACTTAAAGTTGAATCTAATATGGAGTCAATATTCATTTTAAAATGTAAACATATTACAGTCTTTTAAATGTATTGACTTCACCTAATGTGGAAAAAATATTCAGGCAAGGAGGGCATTGAGAGCACTAAAGGCATTAGTGAAGCTTCAAGCATTAGTGAGAGGACACATTGTGAGAAAACAAACTGCAGATATGCTTCGAAGAATGCAGACTCTGGTTCGTCTCCAAGCTCAAGCTCGTGCGCGAGCCTTTCGTTCTTCTCATTCTTCTGCTTCCTTCCACTCCTCGACCGCTCTATTGTTTCCATCTTCTTCTTCTTCTCCGCGTTCTCTCCACACACGCTGTGTTTCAAATGCTGAGGTCATCTCCATGGACCACCGTAGTGGTTCTAATCGGTTAGATTGGTTAGCCGAGGAAGGTGAAGACGGAGACAAGATCTTAGAAGTAGATACTTGGAAGCCTCATTTTCATTCCAAACAGCTACGTTCAGATAGAAACAATGAGTCCCCAAGGAAAAGACAGCAAAGTCTGTTGGGTCCGAGAAGTACAGAGAATAGTCCTCAAGTCGGGTCAAGTGGGTCAAGAAGAAGAACTCCTTTCACACCGACATCAAGAAGCGAGTATTCTTGGGGATCTAATAACTATTACTACTCGGGTTATCACCCGAATTACATGTCTAACACGGAGTCTTATAAAGCTAAAGTCCGGTCACACAGCGCGCCAAAACAGAGAGTTGAGGTCTCTAATGAGACTAGTGGCTACAAGAGATCTGTTCAGGGACAGTATTACTACTACAAGGCGGTCGGAGAGCAGAGTTTGGATGTTGGAAGTGCCGGTTACTACGAAGGAGGAGTTTCTGATCGATTGAGTCGGAACCAAAGCGCAAAATCGAGGACACATTCTTCGTTTCTTGTTTAGATTATGATTCTCTTTTCTTTCTCTTTTTTTTTTCCTTTTTGAGTTTGGGAATTTCCAGGAGAAAAAGTATAACACTGGATGTGTAAATTATTTTTAACAAGTTTCGATTGCTTGCCAAAGAAAAACCTCAACTGTGTTCTCTACCTTTGTAATTCGGGTTCAATCAAGACAAATCAAACTGCTTTGATCCAAAATGAATTTTGATATGGTTAACATGATTTCATATTTGGCTACTGGAAAATTCAAAACCAAACTAAAACTGTGTTTTTTTAAGACAAGAATTGTGAGTTTCATACTTTCATACATCTTGTTCATGATAAAAAAAAAAAGATTTTTGTTTTGCTTGAATACTAACAAAACTCAGATTAAACACTCATAACTTGTTGGATTTGATCCATAGGTAATATGACGTCGATCTTCTCTATAAAGTCTTGCCCTTGAAAGATTTTGATGCCTTCATTGAATGCTAAAAAGGGAAAATAAATTAATCAAATTTGATAAATAAATCATCAAAGAATACATATAGAGAGGGTTTAATAGTATGTAGTAACTTACAAAGTACAATCGGTGTTAGGGTCGATTGTGAAACCCAAAACAACGCCGCAGAAGCCAGACAAAGTAGAAATGGCGGTGGCGTTAGAGTTATAGACATTAATGAGGTTCATGAAGCATTCACAGAGCCACCGTCTCATCTCCAACGTATCAGAGTAAGTCCCAACCACCGTCATCGCGTTGCAACAGCTAGACCCAGGTATTGGATCCGAGTGTCTGTCATTCACAAACTCTGTGCACGACGATAACAGCGTTCCCACCGCCGCACAATCTGCTGCGATTTCAACGGTGGCTGAACATGTCGCCGACAATAGTAAAAAGAGAGACACTAACGAAGAGAATGGTCTCTTCATATCTTTATTCGTCCAAACTAGTTGGGACGTTGATGCTTGCTTCACAAGGTAAGGTTTATAGACAAAGACCAAAAAAAAAAGAAGAAGAAAAATGGGTGTTTTCTGTGTGTGTGTTTAAAGTTGGTTTGCAAGAGAGGTTGTGTGAACGCCATGAGGTTTATATGAATCGAGTCGAGTGAAATATTTAAGAAATTCTAATATGTACGTTTCAGGCGAAAACATCACTTGATACTCAACATGTATGAAACAGAATGAGTAATAGATTCAACAGATTTATAGTTTTGTTAAAACTCTTAGCTTCTTCTATCTATAAACAATGACTTGGAGTAACGCTAGGTATGAACTTATCTATAAAGGCTTGTTTGTTTCTTTTTATCTTCGTATTGGTTCAATTCATTAGAGAAAACATGTGGTTTTAGAGCTGTGAGAATGCAATGTTCACTCTTTAATACAAACAAAAATATGGTATGAAGATTCAACTTCAAGACACATGGGTTTTTAGGATAAACATTGAACATCAGACTCATCAGTATATGCTTTGTTGCAAGATTTTCTCGAGTTGTCAAGTCTTTGGTAGTGAATTAGTGATCTTAGTTTGGAAGAGATGAACAGATCTTTGCATAGTTGGTTCAAGGCTGTTTTTTTTTATACCAAAACATCAAATTTGGTGTTAATTTTGCACCAAATATGGTGCTAGTTGCTTCAAGGCTGTTTAGGTTAGTTCATGTTTTAGGAGGTTCTAAAAATGTAAATAAAATTGTCCCGCACAGTTTAAATCATAAGTTAAATTTTACGTGAAATTATATGGGATTTTATAGAAAATCACTGGACCTGTGGTCGGTCCTGTGGACATATTACACGAATATTGTTTAAGGCTTTGAGTTTGAGATGACTTTTCAAAGGAAACAGTAACAGAGACACTTTCTTGAAAGTCAAAACCGATGGGATTGAGTTTGGATTGTAAACCGGATCGGTTTAACTAAAATCCCTAATCGACCTTCCTTTTGTGATGTCATTATTGGCCGTTCTAAACCCATTCTATCGCCGTCTTTAGTTTCACCGTGATTCATAGTC
>WJSH01006868.1:115064-133141 GCA_009757365.2 Lepidium campestre | reverse complement strand
CAAGAACAAGATCAAAACACATTTGCCTTTTTGACTTGGGTAGTATCTGCTCTCATAATAAACTCACAGCATTCTAAACTACAGAAGAAGGTAACGGGCTTCTTCGAATGGGACGAGATGACTTCTTTAGATATGATGAGTTCCATTCTCCACCTTCTTGTGCATAATAGTCCATTGGATAGTCTCCATCTAGTACCCCATCATCGTCCTTCTTATCATCTTCCACACTTTTGTTTCTACACGCACAGCTTGTTTCTTTTTCATCTTTGCAACAGCCAGACGAGGAATCTCTTGTGCTTGAAATACCGTTCTCCCACCAACCTCGGATGAATCCTAGAGCAATCTCACCCTCAAAAGTTGTAAGAAGAGGTTTAAGAAATGCCTCACCCCAATCGATTGAAAGTCTTGGACATGCAATTTGAACCCAAGCATCCACCGAGTCTTCAAACAATGCCACTCTTGTGGGGCTAAGTTCTGACATTAATACTACGGTGCTCTCTATCCCTTTCTCTTTCATTTTCTCTTCTAACCTCTCGAGAATCTTGGTATTACCTTGCCTTCCCAATGTCCCCAACACAATCCCCCAAGTTTTTGCATCCCTGGCCCGTAAAATTGCTCTCCTCCTCGTCTCTCTCATTCCCTTGTGATCATACTCCTCCAAAAACAGCTTGCCAAGGTATGGATCATACCTAAAAGCCTTCATCTTCGGATTGGCTATCATGAATGCTTCTAAATGAAATCTCCCGTCAGCTACAAACACCAGTACTGCGTCTTTATGATCCCCAATTGTCGAAATCTTTGGTGCAGTGCACCCCAGTACTTCACCAGCCGATAAAGGCTTCGACTGAGGGATCAAAACATTGAACCCATGCTTCTCTAACTCTGGTTTCACGGCTCTAATCGCCGAAGTAAACTGAATCGTGCCCGCAAGAACGATGTTTTTGGCATCACTCCAGATATTAAGATGGATAGTGTTCAACAGACATTTGACATCGATCTGAATCTCGACAAAGACATAAAGGCAAGGGATTTTAGTGGAGTCAATAGGGACAAGGCAACTGTGACCATAATGAATTAGCAAGTCAGCACCAAGAGCACAAGCTGAGAAATCATCAACACAGCAAGCTCCATAAGTGACATCACCAAGGACAAAACAATGAGAAGCTCCAGCGAAAGACGTGAAGATGTCAGAGAGTGTTAGAGCATACATAAGAAGACCCTCGGGAAGCTGCAGAGCGATGCGTTTAGCATTTGATGATTTGATCCTCCAGACGCATTTGTGAACCTCAAACTGGTAAATTGAAGGGAGGAGGGAGATTGCGGCTTTGAGGGATTCATCACCAAGGATTGATTCAGGGATTTGATTCTTGATGAAACGTTTTGGAGGTTGCTTTGGTTTGTTGATCTTGCCATTGGTTTGATCAGAAAGCTCCATACTTTACCTGAACAATTAAGAGAAAGAGATGGGGAAAATTCGATTCTTTTAGTAATCCTAAGGTAAAGTTTCTACAATCAAACAATTAAGTCTTTTAAATCAGTATACTTTGAGATCGAATACAAACCTTGGAAGAGTAAGCAGACGAAGAAGGCGAAAGAGAAATAATATTCTGCAAATAATTCGAAGAGGATCGATGAATTTTCAGATAGAAAAAGACAAGAGAAGCGGCGCAAAAGGGTTTAGGGTTTATATAACACAATCAATCCTTTTATAATTTTAAGGGAACTTTGCAAAAATACCTAAATTGGGTTTGTAATTTGAACTACACTTAACGAAAATTTGAGTGCACACCAAATAACTTCTTCATATTTAGGTTTTTTTTTTTTAATCATTAATTAAATCGACAAGATCCAATTCATAGCCTATATAACTCATTGGCTAAAATCCCCTTATAATCTATTGTTTGTGATTTTATGTATATTTAGGTATATAGGAAAGATAAATTTATAGTTTACTGATTCTGATTTTAGGTATATTTTATCCCTATTCTCTCCGAAGCAATTTCTCTCTTCTCTTCTTCATTGTCGACATCTCTCTTCTTTATTTTTTTTTATTTTTTTCTGTTTCATCTATAGGCATGTATTGATGAGTGATTCTTGGATTTTCATTCATGAATTTTGTGCATGAATCCTATTTGTCTTTTATATTCATGGTTCAAATTGTTATAAAATATTTTTTATTATATTTTTATCATATAATATATGTTTAGGTTGAGTTATGAAAAAGAACAAAGCTATTTTTTTATCATATGGTGATGTTATTTACGGTGGTGATGGAGTGGTTGATATTGATTGTAGTGATGGAGTGGTCGGTGTTGATGGTGGCAATGATGCTGGCAAACAATATGATAATCAAATATGTTTAGCAAATAATAAATGTGTTAACAGATAATATATGCGTTAACGTATAACATATACGTAATCAAATACATTTTATTAGATAATATATGAATTAACAGATAATACATGTATTAATATATCTGTTAACGAATAACACATGTGACAATCAAATATGTAAGATGTGGGCAAAGAATAAAGAAACAAAGCAAGAACGATAATCAAATACGTTTTTACCAAATAATAAATGTGTTAGTAAATAATATATGTATTAACGTATAACATATACATAATCCAATACGTTTTATCTGATAATATATAAATTAACATATAGTACATATAGAGTGGTCGGGTGTTGATGGTGACGACAATACCGGCAAAGAATATGATAATGAAATATTTTTTTTTAAAAACAAATATAGTAGCAGATAATATATGCATTAACAAATAATGTATGTATTAGCATATATTTTATTAGGTAATATATGAGTTAGCGGGTAATGTATGCATTAACAGATACCATATGCGGAGATAAAGCATTTAAAGTAATATTCTGCATTTAATATAATATCACATTTCTCTTTCAACTTGAGGATATTGTTGTAATTTCACATCTGAGACCTATGTCATTTTTTTTTGTTTTGACAAATGCATTGTCATTTACCTAGTTTTCAATTTTGTAATATTGAGCTAAATAGCTCTAAAATATATGAAAACTAATCTCTTGTCCGAACAAATTTACTATTAATTATCCATAATTTACAATTACTTCAATTAATTTTACATAATAGATAGGGTATTTTACCTTTAGTAAAAAAAAAGATAGGGTATTTTACCTTTAAAAATTTACAATCTTAGCAGTTGACCACCATCTTCAATATTGCCAAAGAGAATTAACAATGGGTTGAGAAAAACTTATGAAATTGACTACAACAATTAAAAGTTAATTACACACAAGAAAGAAAAAAGAAAAAAAAAAGACATTTCGTTAGTGTTATAAAGGTTGAGTCCTTAGTTCTTGCTCCCAAGTTCAAGTTTTGTCGGAGAACGATGATTATGCCTTAACATTTATTAACCAAATGGTTTAGAACTAAAAAAAGATTACAGTAGAACAAAAGATGGATGTGAGAAGCATGAGTTAATAATCGCCAAAAATTATTTAGAAAATATAGTTGTGATTTGAGAGTTTACTTAGGACCACTAAAATATCTTGATCGAAATAAAAGTTGGTATATCAAGTTTTTTTTTTCATATCCAAATGGTTTTAGACATGAAGTTTAGAGATTTACATAGGTCACTTGTTCGAACTCTGGTCTACGTTACCTGAATCGCGCCCACCAAACGGGAGATTCCAGATGCTCATTACATTACAAATTTCAATTTAATTATTAACTAATTCTACTTCTTTTCATTATTATATTTTGGGTTGGAAACCAAAAGAGAAAAAGAGAAAAAAGCAGAATAAAATAGTCAAAAAAGGGAAAGTCGAGACAAACAAAAAAAAAAACAATTTTGGAGAAAAACTAAAAAAGAGACGAAAGTGTTAAAAGAAGAAGTCAAGATTGATGAAACTTCTTGAAACAGATAAGACACGTGCTCCGATTGTTTTCTCTTTTTTTTAAAAAAAGCTATAATCCTCTACTTCGTGCACATATCTACACCACTTAATCTCAGCCGTTCATTTCTTAATTACAAACTCTTTGATTGACTCGATTACAGTGTCTCAACCACGGCGTCTTTTCGTCGGACTTTTCTCCCGCCGCCGTAGAAACTTTCTTCATCTGAGCTCCTTCACTTCTCGTTCGTTTGAGCCCAATCGGAACACCGAACAGCCTTGGGCTTGCTTCTTCATCTTCTTCCTCCGAAAAACGCTTCGCCGGTAAAAACTCAACCGATTTCGTCGCGTCGTGACTGCTACTTCCTCCCGGAGAGAAACTCTGATCGGATTGAGATCTAACGTAATTAGACATGAGACCAAAGATGTTATCGCAGAGAGACTTCATCTGAGTTAGCTCACGATTAAGCTGAATGTTTTGATTCCGAAGCTTTTCGTTCTCTTCCAATAGCTCAACTGATAAGCCACCATTTCCGGTTTGACAATACAAAGACGACGGAGACATAACCTGATGATCATCCCCTGAATTTGACGCTGGAGGAGATACAACCGTCTGTATTCTCTGTTCCGGAGCTGACGGAGCAGCCGCTTGATGTGTCGTCGTCGTTATTTTCCGACGCTGGATCTCGCGGAGAAGACGTTTCTCTCCTCTCCTAAAAAATTCGTTCGAAAATTCCCAACGATCCGGTACAACTTTTTTGAATCCCTGCAACAAATTAAACAAGGATTCAAAATTATTATTTAATTAGAATTTCGGATTGAAAATGATGAATCGATGGATGAAGATTACATACGTAAGTGTTGAGCTGACGAACAAAGCTGGAGAAATTATTGTGTTTAAAATGTTTAGGAAGCAAATCTCGAGCGAAATCAATGGGATTCCAAACGATAAAAGACGAACCATCTTCGTTCCAAGAGATAACGTCGTTGATGGAAGAATCTTCAACGAGGTTAAAAGTCTTTGTAAGAAAAGGCGTAGGAATAGATCTTTGAGATGAATCACCGGCGGAAATCATGGAGTCACCGTTGTCGCTCATGGTTCCCTGAAAGTCAAGAAAGAAGGAAGAAGAAGAAGGAAGAAGGAAGAAGAAGAGTGTATTGTTTAATAAAAAAAGGAACAAAAGTCGAGAAGCTGCGTAATGTAATTGAGGATTCAAGAAACTTCCTGTGTTGTTGCGTTGTTTATTTCCTCTCATATAAGTGTGCCCAAACGGTGGGACCCAAAACACTTGGTTACTTTATAGATTTGTCAGCTTTCGTTTATCTTGGAATTTCGGGTAATTTACTAACTCTTCTTCTCAAAAGATAGAGAGAAATAATAATGAAATTAGAGGAATAATAGAACATTTATTGAACTCATGAGTTTGTATATCCTTGTAATTGATAACTAGATACCTTAATAACATTGTGTAATACAGAGATTGTAACTAGAAACTCGATGTTAGATAGTTGTGTAATTTAGTTGATGACTAAGTTTGGTTATAAGGAATCTGTGTACAAGAATGATGCCATAGATCAAGCCAGTATTCTATGCCACGAATTTATTTATTTATCAACGTCGTTTTAGAGATGTAAACTAGAATAACTAGATTCTGCATGTCTTCCAATATAATTTGTGCTTGGATTTTCTATATTTTTCATCGAATCTTGATAACAATTTTAATATACCAGGGTTTATATTTTCCATCTTTATAACAAAATTGTAGGCTCCATAACTACGAAGTACTTAATACAGAGATTGTATAACTAGAAACATTAAGGAAAGTAAAGAGGAAAGGTCAAATAATTCGGCACACAGATGATTATACAATTAAAACCATACCAAAAGTCAGAAACAGAAGGTAAGTCGTGAAAAGTAAATCGAGTGCTTAAAAACTTATGTACATTGGGATTAATATATAAACAATAAAAGACTCCAAGAAGAGAAGGAATACAAATAGCAAGAGCCGATAACAGCCTCCATCTACAACTCCACACCATCATTTCTACTTATAAAAAGCCTTTTCATATTCTACTATATCAACCTGTAACCTTTTTTTATATTATATATATATATTGATTATCATTATTATAAGATAATAGGGTGGTGGTGGAAGATGCTAATAATCTAAGTGGCCAACAAAATACTTCAAAAATTGCATTTTTAATATCATATCTTTAAACCCTCTCCCCCCCATAATCCCATTTTGCTCTCCACTCTGTCTATCCCACTCACCATCCTCCTGAATTTTAAAAAAGCACAAAACATATCATTGGAATGTAATGAAAATAACATTATGGCTGTGTGCTCTGCTAAGCTTTTAACATACCTCAGCTTGTAACAAAGCGATCTGTAGGTTTATTTAGTTTTAAGAGTTTCCGGCGCTGGACAATGATGGATTCGATGCAGACTTGGCATCCTTTGCATCTGATCCTTCCCCAACAACAGCTTCTTCTTCGCTCCTACAGCTCAGAGTCCCTGGGTTCATCTTTCTCACTTCCTCTTTCGTGTAAATAAAGATTTTGCGAACCATGCAACAAAACTCCCTGCCAAATATCATGGTGTCCATGTTGTAAGAACACATAACACGAATATAAACTGAGGTAACGAGGACTAAAAACTGTAAAATCTTACTGCCAAGGATCGTCTCCAACAAGCATCATATCATTCTCATCATCTGTGTAAACTATCAACCAATCTTTCTTAGGAGCCATCAACTCTCCATTGAACTCAAACAGCCTATCCAGCTCAGCGACTAACTCCTCGTAGTTTTGGAACTTCGAAAGGTCCACTGACCTCCCAAGTGCTATCCCCTGCTTCTGAACCTTTAATAAATAAAAAGAAAACAAATGTTCAGTGCGTTAGTTAAAGTAATGATTCAAGGGTTCCCACAAGCTCATACTATTTATATTGAATAATAAAGTAATTTATTCACCTTTGTGCAACTCCTTGAGTTGGTTTTAGTGTGAGTGTCCTTCGAATGAGGATTACTAGTCTGGAATGGTCTTCCCGGTTCACGATGATCGTTTGTCGATTTTGACCCTTTTGACTGATCAGAATGATCCTGAACCTTCGGAGATGCTATATGTGTAACGCCCGCAGCATCGTTCAAGTTGTTTCTCTGAGACATATTTGTATCAGGCCCATTCGTGTTGTTGACTAGAGGAATGCCAAACAGCCTGCAGTTTCCGTCTCTTGACTTTGCGGTCTCCTCTTGTGCCATAGTGGGTCGCTTTGTTACTTGCTCCCTAGCGTGAGCTTGTGCTTGAACTTGGGCCTGAGCATTAACCACTTCCTCAAAATAATTCAAAGCACGTGGACGTATTGGCCAGTTGCCACCAGCATTCTCCGTCGTCAAACCATGAAGCACCGGATATTCGCCATATTTGACATTGCCTCGTCCTTGGAAAGTGGTATCAGATGCCACAGGGACCTTGGGAGATTCATGTAATTTCAGGGAAAGACCAGAGTGCATCATCTGCCACTTGTTAAGATAATCAAACTTGCCATCCGGATCACTCAAGATTTTTGTTGCAGGCACAGAAGGCGTCGATGCATGGTCATAATAAGGTATCCGTTGACCATGGGATGGGTCTATACTGGCCCCAAAGCCGGAAAGCAAATCTGTGTAAGTCGGTTCATGCCTGGCAGACGACATCCAGTTCTCAGATCCATATCTTCTAGAAGCCGAAACCACATCAACCTTATCATCATCCGCTGAGGATTGCCACACAACAGAGTTCTCTGGAGCATCGCACTCTACACTCTCAGCATGTTTCGTTCTCAAGGTCGAGTATTCTTGACCTTGCAAGACCCTTGAGAGTCCGCTAGCTGGTAAAGGGTCCATGTTTGCTTTAGTTGAGCCTGTTTTGTGTACAATAATATTAGTTTCCCACTTTTAACGAGTTTTATCTCGTTTTCAAACACACTACAATATGCACTGCAGTGGAAGGGGAAGATTTTTACCATCTCTAGTGAGCATCGAAGAGTCAGGGGATGAGGGTGCTATATTAGATCTGGGCCTTTTCGGCCGAGGCATTGGAACAGGACTCAAAGCAGGAGGAGCAAGAGCTGGCTCTATCTTCCATGGAGATACCCTATCAGGTCGAGGAATACTAGAAGTCTCATCCCATCTCACCTGAAAGGTAATTGTATATTCAGCATTCTTACTCGTTAACCTTAGTTTAATCCACTCTAGGAAGTAGTTAATACCTTGAGGGATCTCCACTTTGATTGTGGCCATCTAGTGGGATCAGACTCTTCAATCCCAACAATTGTGCCAGTAAACCTGTTATAAATCAATAAAATCTATGAGGTTCATTCTTCCACAAGAAATCAAATAGAAAACTTAAATATTTGAAACATGGGTTTATTGTACCACAGAACTGTCCATGGTTTAATAGGAAACGCAAAATGCCAGTTTATTACCTCTGCTCAGGAGCCTCTTCGCCTTCAAATCTCATTTTAAATCTCATGCCTATGGAGTAGTTATTCTTCACAGACTCCATATACTGATCAAACGGAACAATAAACTCAGATGGACTCGTCCTGTTGCAAATAAAACAACACATGAACATTTAGTATATAACACTGTCAGGCATCAGAAACTTTAAAGACATATATAACAACGAGCTCAAACTGCAAACTATTTAGTGGCAAAACCAAGACAAACCTTGGTTTGTAGTAGACTGTAAACATAGTTCCTGTTGAAATTGCGTGCCATGCAGTAGCCAGTACGCCAAGATGCATGCTATGGCTAGATATAACAGAAGATGGCACGTTGCCCTGTTGTCGCATTGCACGTCTTACACCCACACGTAATTCCCCATTCTCGCCCCTGTATAGAGTTAGATGGTTTACATCATAGAAGCCAAATGATACGGCTTAAGAGAGTCGTAAAGACAAAATTTCACATACCTTAAAAATATAAATGCATCGCCTGCAACCAGCCGTTTGGAGCTAACAAACACACTCCATCCACTCTGAAGCAAATGCCTTCGTGGTTGACCTGGTACAACATTGTGACAAAAGATCAAAAATCACAGGAGTTTGATGTCACCAAGACTTAACAAATATAAAATTAAAATGTTGCTGATAATATGACTCATACAAAAAGATTCCAATACCTCGGAAAATATGTCTGAATCGCCACTCATTTGCGTGCAAATCCTTTGCAACTAGTTCCTGGGTAGGAGGTTGTCGAGTCATATCCTGAGGTAAGAAACAAAAGAAGAATTGAGATAATCTTAAAACAAAATCCAGGGCATATAAGCAATGATAAAAATATCAGAAGCTCAATGAGAATCATCTAAATCACCAACCAGAGGTGGGAGACACTCATCCGCATGGCGCCTAAGAACAGAAAATCCACCATGTGTACTTGTGTCGGACGCAGTCAACGTTTTGCAAAAAGAGTGAACCTGGAACCTTGCGGGTGGAGGAGGAGGCGCTTCCTTCTCAATTGCATTCTCGTCTTGCTTTATTGAACAGAAGGAAAAAAGATCTCAGCGAGTTAATAAAAAGATCATCCTCAACCTCTGAACCAAGTTGACCAGAAACAAAACTTACGTTACCCTCAGGAAGAAGAGTAATCTGGGCATATACTTCGTCTGTATCTGCTTCCGCCTGTAAAATCACGAAAAAATGTCTTGTTAAGCCAGACATTTCAGGACATAGCACAAACAAAACTTTTTCAAATGAAAACTGAGAGAAGCTTACCTTTAAATCTACATTCATGACTCGACAAAGGATCTTCGACGGAAGATCATAGAGAGGCATCTGCTGTTCTGCTGCCTGGTTCGTCGATGCCTCAACCTAATCCATCAATTAAACGACAAAGTTAAAGCAATCTCTCAGCGATAGAAATCAAAGAGGAAAACCTCATAAATTTAAGAAATAACCCAGATATGATAATCTCACTTGCTCGATGTGTCCTTGAGGGAAATAAAAGACTCGGTCATCTTGTCGAGGGACTGTCACAAGCGGACCAGCACAAGCGTGCCATAGCTCTCTGTAGAGAGCAGACTCAGGGTCGACTAAGGAAGGAGAAGAAGAAGAAATCAGTAATTAGATCAACTCAGGTAACCAAAACGAAGCTTAAAAAAACTGAGAATCCAAAGACGTACCAACACGCTCAGCTGCGGCTACAGATCGGTTAGAATTACTTTTTTTCCCCTCGCCGGCACCGGAGACATTTCTGGTCTCTTTCGGGTCACTGTAACCGGAGGAGGGAAAGTTCTCTCCTCCACGATTTCCTTTCATTGAAACTTCTGAACTCGCCATACCTTTGGTAATCTCAAACTCAGATCTGTTTCATCTGTTACCGAAGCAGCCTCTAAGCAGACGATTTCAACAAAGAAATCAGCAAATCCCACCCCTTCTCTTTCAAAAAACTCCACAAAAATTAGAAATATAGCTCAAAGGTCTTCTGGGTACTGCACTTGATTCCTTTCTTTGTCTTTATCTCTCTAACAAACACAATCACCACTGGTTTAGCTCCTTTACATTACCCAATAGAACTATAAGAGAAGATAAAACCCTAGAATCAAACGAGAAACCACCAAATTATCACCTCAAATTGGCTCTGATTTAGACATCCAAACAAACTCCAAGCTCTCTCTCGTCTTCCTCCTTCTCCTCTAGCTTATAGCTTTATCAGAGTAGTCACAAACGCTTGTAAAAACAACGACAACAAGCACCTCCTTCTTCTTCTTCGTCTTCTCTAGTTTCTCTCTCTCTCTTTTTTTTTTGCTTTTTTTTCGTCTTTCCTATCGTTTGTGTTTCTGGGTCTGAGGCGACCAAAGGCTTAACCAGAGTAGTCAAAACTCTGGTTCAATCATTTCAACCGCGGTGAACTTCTAACCCATACGGAAAAACCGGCATTCACCGGTTACCTTTCCCCTTTCACCGGCTATTCCCGGTTGTAACCATTTCCGGGGGACCAGGGTCTGCGACCTCACAAACCCAAAGACAACTGACGATATTATTTTCTTTTCTTCCACTTATCTTATTACCACTAAAAATCTCAACGTTATTATCAATTTCATTTAATAAAAGCCTTTTTCCAATTAGAAATGTCCTCCTCTTTTCTTAATTTTAAAATTATTATTATATTAAAAGAAATTCTCAAACTACTTATATTACAAGTCCTCACTTCAAATTGTTGACCAAACAATAGTAATCTTCAGTATAATTATATAAAAAAACTATAAATTAGCTGCTTAAAACATTAACGATGGGTTTAAAAAGAAATAAAGTAATTAAAAAAGGGTAATAATATAAGATAAGGAAGTAATAAAGGCTGCTTTACTTTATTGGAAGGGAGTAACGGCGTCAACACGGCGTGAACAAACGTCAACTGTTGATTGGTTGAAAAAGATAACGGTGTTTGTGGAAAGAGAGCGTCAATGGGAAAGGTGTTGTGTTTTTATTGGGAAATGGCTCTGTCGTGCTGTGAACAGGCAGGTCTTGGTGGACGTAGAGAGAAAATTAAAGGTTACGTGGCACAGAAAAAAAAGCGCATTTTAGTAGTATCGAGATATTTCCGATGTCATTTTCTAAGGTCTTTAGGCTATCGTGCGCTTTTAGGAATTTTCGTCTCGTGAATCTCTTGTACTTAATTTACCCTGTTTTTCTTTTTTTTGGAAAAACAAAGACGTTTCATTACTGTTCTTTTTTCTTAATTAAATTAACACTCAAATTATACCAAATAAATAAATAAAGATTGTCTATGATTATGAACTGTAAAAAGAAAAACTCGTACAATTATTCCATAATTATTCAAGTTCTAGAGTTATTAAGTTATCTAAAATATTATAGAAGAAATTAAACAACTGGCAAAATAAGATTAATTAGTGCTTGGAAAATTATGGGGGTTTATTGGTTCTATAATTTATAAAGAATTATAAATCTTTTAAAGTTTGATATTATTCAATTTTGATATTTTAAAATCTTGTCTATAATCATTAAAAGTCATGTGTTATTCAAATAAAGAAAATTTAAATAACTTTATAAATCTTTTAAAGTTTAGTGTTATTGATTTGTTGATTTCAAAGTTTTTTGTTCATAAAGAGAGTCTTTCAAAATTTTAAGTGTTACCCCAAGATTTTAAAGTTATTTTCTTGAAAAACATATTTCTTTAGAAAATAAAAATATTTTTTTGTTAAATAAAAATGAAATAATATATAATTAAAGATAATTATTGCAAAAGATTTTTTTTTTGTCAAACTATATGAACTAATGATAATATATGTTTGAAATCTAAAAAACAAATTTTTATATAAAATAGAACATATAAAAAAATACAAAATTTTAAAAATAATATTTACAAAAATACAAATTCAAAAAATAAACTATACAAAATTATATTAATAAGATTATAGAATAATATATTATGAAAGAGTTTGATATTATGTTAAAATACATAAGAGTATCCGAGAGTTTGTAAGAGTATGTGAGATTACGTATAAAGTTTTGATAAAAAATTATAATAAAGTTTATAAAAATATTTAATTTTATAAGAGTTTATTAGATACTATAATTGTTGTAATTATTTAAAGTCTTTAGAAATCATAGGCTTGAATACGGTACGTCCCGTCGTAAACACAAATGCTGCTTATGTGGAAGCTTTAAAACGGAGAAAAATCTTTTGTAGGCACTTATACAGCTGGCATATGGATTAGTTCATGTTTCTAATCAAAGTTTTGTCCAAATTAATTAAAGAAACTTTTTTTTATTTTATCCAGTACACGCAAATCGATAGATCCAATGTCTAATTAAAGTTGTGAATCAAAACAGCAAGTTTCAAGAGATATTTATGTCGTAGACCTTTTTTAGCGTGAGAAAAATCTACATCTTTGTAATCCATCATACCAGATGAAAGTAATTAAGTAAAAATAAAATATCATAAGATTAGAATAATTAGAAGATTAATAGAGTAACACGCGATATGACGAAAAGACGAAACGGAGAAAGAGAGAGAAAAAAAATCACGTGTTGGTAACGCACTTGCAAAGAGGTGTGGGACCCAAGAGCACAGTGTAGCATTTGTGTGTGGTCTAAAAGCAACCATAGTAGGAATCTTTGTCCGTTAAAAAGAAAAACTCTTTCTTCTTTTTCTTATTTTTTTAATATTAGTATTATTTTATTATTAATCTACTTCTTTATTTACATTATTAATTATATTTATATATGGTGTTTGTATAGAATGACCACCATTTGAAGAAGAGAAAAAGTCCATAATATATAAGTGAATTATTTTATTTGGTGTCCTGAAAGCCTACGAAATTTATACCTTGCAAATTTAATAATCATGGACACAGAAAGTAGACACAGCTTTTACAAAGCATGTGGTCACCTCCTTCATTTATTTTATATTTAGCTTTAATCTTTACCAATATTATTTTTTTATTAAAGTACATTACCTGTTTTCTCAATTTTATCTCTTTAATGTTATTGTCAAACCTAAACTTTGAAAAACAATTAAAGTAGATTTCTTTTATTTACAATGTTTTAAAAGGAATTTGTGATTTATACTAAATTTTAAACATTATTCGGACATATACATAGTGATAAACCTAAAATTGAAACAAATAGTACAAAACCATTTAACGGAAAAAAATAGGACAATTATAAATACAGAGTTTGGCACCAAAAAACAACTATATAGTACTATAAAAAATGGTTAAAAAGATAAGTATAACAAATAATTTTAAAATTTTATTGTTTGTTATTGATATTATCAACGAATATAACAACTATCGACATGTGTGTAGTAGTTAGTACATACTCACACACGTGAATGTTCCCCTTATTGTCAATTTCTAATACTACCAGCTATAGTAATCTATATATATAGGTAGCTATTTATTAATTTATTTATATAATTTTCAGTATTTTTGATGATCGGTCGAAATAGGGTCGATGGAAAACGAGCAAAATGTGCTGTATTTTTTTATGTCTTTCTAGTTAAGAAATCTGGTTTGGTATCCATAAATATTTCAAACCATATTCATCAATTATCATATCAAATTTATTAGACATAATTTTGAGTATTTCCCTATTGAGTAGAATAATATCATGTGACATTTCACTGTAGAAAATCATTGCAAGAAAAAAGAAAAAACATTTTTATTGGAAAATTGTTGTTTGTTAATTGGCAAAAAAAAAAAGAAAAAAGGAATCATTCCATAACACTGTTAATGTGTCATTACCAACCCACATGATAGATTGTTTTTCGGGTAGAGAGAATACAATATTAAAATATTACAAGTGTGGTTGAATTCGATAGTAAAAGGTTGAGACTTTATAATTTTTTCTTTTAAAAAAGCAAATTAAGGATGGACTGGATTTTGTTTTTTATTTATTAAAAAAATAAAAATTAAAATGAAGTGATTACACGTGGGACCTACACGTGTCACTGGATTAAGGAGCACTAATTCAAGAAATGGGTCATGCCTCATGCTTCCTTTCTCCTAATCTCTCCCATCTTTGAACCCTAACCTACAGACCAAACCCTACTTTCCTTACCTTAATCAATTATTTTCTTTTTTTAATTATTTTTTTCATTAACACTAATTAAAACTGTGAGTTTAGGTTTAATTTTATTTTAACTTCCGTTAAACTTTTATTACGACACAAAATTACATTAAAATTAAAATATAATCTAAACATGTTTGATTTTTAATAAATGCAAAAAACAAAATAAAAAATTTCTCTGGTCTTTGATGTTTATCCCTAACATGCCATGTCATTATCGCACTTATATTATCTCCAACGAGTGTGAGACACGCGCCTAAGGACACAAGTGACGGATTCCAAACAGATTTATTAAATCGGACTTAATATGAATTTACACAGAAGCAGTGAGTTGGAAGAAAATGGCTCACGAGATCTGATTGGTGGACTCGAGCCATATTCTACTAACATCAGTGGTCAAAAAAATGCTAGGCGTTAGGTGGAGGGTGACTTTTCACCTACACTTAAAAAGACTAGTCAAAACCTAAGTGGTTTAGATAATTTTTAAATAAATTATATTTTATATATAATGAATTAACAATATATAATATAAATATAACAAATAATATAAATCACATAATTTAGAATTAATCTTTCTATCCCGATTTTTTCGTGATTTTGGGTCGTTTAACAATTGTCAGGGTAACGCTGGAGTGACTTGCCGGTTATCCAGGAAACGAATAATCACATGCCACGTGTTCAAAAGACCCCTTTCCAACGCACGTGGGTCTCGCAAGTAAAAGTCAGAATGAATTACTCGTTTTTTCTCTTCTCTTTTTAAAAAAATAAAAAATAAAAAACGTTTGTTCCTATCGAGTTCGGTTACGTCTAGTCACGCACGTTGCGTGACAGTCGTTTAGGTAAAGAAACGGGCTAAGCTAGAACTACATACAGATGGTGACCTCATATTTATGTGTAACTCAATATTGTTTTGTAGTCTATAAATAACAAAACTAATTATATTATTATAGAATTGTATTTTTTGTTAATGACTTTTATATATTTCTCGTAGAAAAAAAAAGGTGGGAATCGTATCTTAAAGCTGGAAAAAATAAAAACACAACACGAACTTTAAAACGGTCCAGCCATATAAAGTAGCCTACCTACCTACATCTTTAATCACATGTATTATCGTCTGCAATTAATTTTAAGGATATTTTTTAATTATGTTTTTGTGTTTCTGATAAAGCTGTTTTAATTATGCGAAAACAATTAAAATTTTTAATGTTATGTTTTATTAGTAAGTAATTCAAGTCAAAAGTATAATTGAGGAGTGGGGACTAATTTATCATGCTATGGTTGTATTCAAGACAAAAATATTAGTATTGACTAAAAATGCATTGAATTTATTGGTTAAAGCAGCAATCTAAAATTCTTGAAAGTGTGGTTTCTAACTTATAAGTAATTGATTCTTGATTTCTATAGTTGTTTTGAAAGTTCTATATATCTACCCTAGCTAATTAATTAATACTAATCGTTTATTTATTAAATTTAATAGTTGCTTCGATGTTTGTAACAATACCATTCATTAGAAATCAAATGTTAGACATACAATACACAAAAAACTCAGAAAATTTTCCAAATAAGAACAAACAGAACCCATTAATACTTACTTACACATAACCATAGCCGCCCATGCACGTCAATTTATCCAAAATCATAGGATATATTAAATATAAGTTTTTAAAAATACAAAATTAATCGAATGGATCCATCATAGAAGATAACCTCCCTTAGCAAGTCAATTAGAGATAATATACTTTTGAGTTTTGATTATGTAGAACTATAATCATTTAAAACTTTGATTAAACAATTAAGCCTTTAGCAAAGTTGTCAAAACATCATAGAAAACGTTTAAAGCCTTTTACCAAAAAAAAAATCATAGAAAACGTTTGTGCTGAACATTTTGGACCGTCTTTAATTATCCCTAATATATCTAAGCATATTCTCAACGACTAAATTTATCTTATGATTTGAATTTTAATGTTGCAATATTCAAGTCAAATTTTTTCAAAATTAATTATAAAATTAGTAATTTGATAGTATAATTGTTCTTTGTTTGGTTTAACCGGACGTAACCAATTGTCCACGTGTTACGTGACAAGTCTCATGTTCTCGTGATTTGGTTCATCTAATTAAGAAATAGTTTCACAAAGTTTTTAGTTGATTTGGTCAAATTATGAAGAAAATACGACAAACAATTATTTTTATAATTATCTGTAACAATCTTATACGGACTCTTCCCCACCGACAGCGCTTCAATCTTGTCGGCTTATGCCATTTATTAAAGTCTTCTCTAGAATCTTGAACTTGATTTAACTTAAACTTTAGAAATACGTATGTTTTTATTTTTTCCATATAGAAATGTTATTATTAATCTATCCGTTTCTTATAGATAAATTTTTCAAGTATTTTTGATTGTTTTCTAAAGATCAATTTTTAAGTTTTCAATGCAAATTTTATCAATTAATAACTATAAACTACAAATTTCAAAAATATTAATTGAATTTACTAAATTATTATTGGTGTAAAGTTATGAAAAATTGTGTAGTTTAACTATTAAATATTTTTCTTAATATGTGTAAAAAATTTATATTTGTGAAACAGAGAGGATTTTTTAAAAGTTATAACAATGATTCAATTAACTTAGTACCTCTTTTGGTTAGACACTGTTAATAATCTTTATGCAAAGCTAATCAAATGTGGGAAACTTGTCTGTCACAAAAAAAAAACTATTTCTGACTAAACATCACTTAGACATTATATTATTTTAATCGTTTTCTTTGACGGTCATATAATATAAATTATTATTTTATCTTATCAGTAAAATTAATGCTTATAAAAATGGAAGGCACTAGTTTTTGAAGCCAAGTTGGGTCAATTAGGTCATAAACAATGAGTATTAATTAATTAATTATATCTAATGACGATGAAAGCTTCTAAGATGATTTTAGTCGTTTAATTGATTAAGTTGGTTTCTTTGGTTACTGCTTCATTGCTTCCAACATAATTATTAATTTAGTATTTACTTTTTTGTACAACAAATTTTCAACTTGGAGCAGTCTAACAATTTTTTTTTTTTCAAACTTAACTTTTCATTTAATCAAGAACTAAGAACCACACTTTAAGAAGTAGATAAATTGTTTACAAAAGTACTAACAACAGAAAGCCCTCTAACATTTCGAGCCAAAAAATCAATTTTAAAATTAAGACAACGAAGAAAAAAAAAGAGAACACTGAAAACAAGCACCGAAGGTGTGAAAAATCATCAAAATAAATTTGGAAAACGGGCTAGTTATCAGGGTCGGCAAACATCTTCATGATCTCCAAGCAATCTACATCAAAAACGACCTCGGTAAACTGCAAAGAAAGTAGACAAGTCATCGTCCACAACAGTGCCTCTACCTCACAATGCAAAGGAGAAAGAGTCCGTATAATCCATGTTGCACCTACATTAATCCCTCCGAACTCATAAGAAAAATAATACCAATCCAACTTTTACTACAAATCAGTGTGTTTCCAATAACCATCAACAAAGCAACGGTAACTAGAAAAGAACCATACAATCCCTAGAAGTAGAACCATATGCAAAACCATTGACTCTATGACCCAACTACGTCCGTAACGAGAGTA
>WJSH01006868.1:94063-115040 GCA_009757365.2 Lepidium campestre | reverse complement strand
CAAAAATCAGTTATAAGAAAAAAAAAAAAAACAATTCTAAGAAGCAAACAATTTAATAATATATTATCTTACATATTTTATAAATATATATATATATATGTGCAAAACTTCGATTTCTCTTTTTAAAGGGAATATACCACACCCAACAAGAATAAACTCAAGAAATGGTCAAGACTTATATTGTGGAGATTAACGATACCAAGTTTTACAAAATTAGGAAGAAATGATTTAATTATTAGTTAATTGTTTTCCCATACATGGTTGTCTGACTTTTCTAAAAAATTTCTCATGTCAAAACAAAATAAGAAAGAAAATATGGTCAAACCATGCATTTCACACACTATGAATTTGGGTAAACATTCATGCACCATTTGAAATTCAACTTTAGTGGGAAACTTCATCATATCTCTCCCATAACCTCTCCATATCGATTCTTCATACCTATATAAATACTTTTTTGTTTTTTATATATATTTAGTGTCCATAATAAAATAAATATTAACATACCAGTTCCACTTTATGTGAAATTTTTAAAAATAATTTCTATTTTTTAACTAAAGAATCAAGTTTAATTTTCGAGAAATGCGTCGATTTTTTATGAGTTTGATGGCTAGCTAATAACTTAGGTATTAGGATTTGACATCTTTCTATTACAGTTTGGTAGATTATAAGAGAATTTTAGCCAGTAAACCCTAAGCTATGAATTGAACCTTCTCAATCCAAATGTTAAAAAAAAAAAAATTTCGAGAAATGCAAAACAAACCTACTACATAATTTAGAAACCAGCGGATATAACATATGCAAGGAGCTTGTTTGTATTTGGGTCCAAAGGCCCAATTTAAAATGGGCCTAATGATTTCTTTTTAAGTAATGGTTTAATATATTTTCTTTCTTTTTTCTATCGTATATCGATTTAATCCTTTTCTCTGACGAGATTGGTGAATCTCCGGTATCGGAGATAATGGGTTTAGCGTTGTTTAGGAGGAGATGTTTGATTAAGGGAGGGAAATTCTTACTATTCCGATCGTTTTCTGTTTATTCCGATGCAGCAGCTGATTTAACGGGAATTCTCAATCAAGTGAACTGGCGCGACGCTCTTGTATCTTCGAATCTCTCGATTGGGATTAATCCAGACGTGGTTCTCTCCGTTTTACGATCCAAACGTGTCGATGATCCTACTAGACTTTTGAGTTTCTTCAATTGGATCGATTCTCAAAAGGTTAC
Source organism: Lepidium campestre (assembly GCA_009757365.2). NCBI lineage: Eukaryota > Viridiplantae > Streptophyta > Magnoliopsida > Brassicales > Brassicaceae > Lepidium > Lepidium campestre. Next base: position 113,816 of record WJSH01006868.1, on the reverse strand, counting down.
GGAGCAGAAACTGGATTCGTTTTCGTATCTCGCTTCGGTTTTGTGTAGTTTCGGTAGTTTTGAGAAAGCTCATAATGTTGTAATCCGGATGATTGAGAGGAAGTGGCCTGTAACTGACGTTTGGTGTTCGGTCGTGACATGTTCGAGAGAGTTTGCAGGGAAGAGGGATGATGGTGCTCTCTTTGGGATCTTGATTGATGGGTACATTGAAAAAGGGTTTTTAGATGAAGCTGTTTTTGTGATTTCTAGCTCTATGGATTTGGAGTTGGTTCCTGATTTGGCACGATGTAACCATTTGTTGGATGCGTTGTTGAGCAGGAATCGCCTGGATTTTTTTTGGGATGTGTATAACAAGATGAGTGAGAGAAATGTAGTGTTTGATTCTCAGACTTGTGAAATGTTGATTGTTGCACATTGCAGGGCTGGGAATGTTCATTTGGCAAAAAATGTTCTTCTCAAAACCGAAGAAGAATTTGGGACCGCAACACTGAATATGTATAGTTTGTATCTAGAAATGTTGTGTAAAAAGGAAGATCTGGATGAAGCACTTGAGCTGAAGAAGTCAATGATTTTTAAAGGATTGGTGCCACTGAAGCAATCATACAATATACTTATAGATGGGTTATGTAAGCGAAAGAGACTAGAAGATGCTAAATTATTGCTAGTAGAGATGAATAGATTTGGTATTTTTCCTGATAATGTTTCTTATAGCTTACTGATTGATGGTTTACTGAAGGGGAGAGATTCAGATGCTGCAAACAGACTAGTCCAAGAGATGGTTTCACATGGAATTAACATTGATCCTAAGATGTATGATTATTTTATATGTGTGATGGCAAAGGAAGGGGCGATGGAGAAGGCAAAGGCTCTCTTCGATGGGATGATCACATGTGGGGTGACACCAGGTGCTCGAGCGTTTGGTAGTTTGATAGAGGGATACTTTCGAGAAAAGAATGTACTTGAGGGCTATGAGTTGCTTGTTGAAATGAAAAAGAGGAACATTATCATATCTCCGTATACTTATGGTACAGCCGTAAAAGGCATGTGTTCTTCTGGGGATCTTGATGGAGCTTATAACATTGTGAAGGAAATGGATGCAAATGGTTGCAGACCCAATGTGGTTATATATACCACATTGATCAAAACCTTTCTCCAGAGAAGTAGGTTTGGAGATGCGGTGAGGGTCTTACAAGAAATGAAGGAACAAGGAATCGCACCAGATACCTTTTGCTACAATTCCCTTATAATTGGCCTTTCAAAGGCCAAAAGGATGGACGAAGCAAGGTCTTTTCTAGTTGAAATGGCTGAGAACCAATTAAAGCCTGATGCTTTCACTTATGGGGCTTTTATCAGTGGATATGTAGAGGCAGGGGAATTTGCATCTGCAGATAAGTATTTGAAAGAGATGCTGGACGGTGGCGTAATTCCAAATAAGGTCTTTTGCACGGGTCTGATCAATGAGTATTGCAAAAAGGGGAAAGTTATAGAGGCATGTTCAGCATTTAGATCCATGGCTGAACAAGGGATTTCGGGAGATGCTAAGATGTACACTGTTCTTATGAATGGTCTTGTTAAAAACGGTAAAGTAAATGATGCTGAGGAAATTTTCCAGGAAATGCGTGGAAAGGGTATAATACCTGATGTATTCTCTTATGGTACACTCATTGATGGCTTTTCTAAGTTAGGGAATACGGAAAAGGCTTCTCTTTTATTTGATGAGATGTTTCAAGAAGGTGTGACTCCTAATGTCATCATATACAACATGTTGCTTGGTGGCTTCTGTAGGTCTGGTGACATCGAAAAGGCTAAGGAACTGCTTAATGAAATGTCAGGTAAAGGCTTTCCCCCTAACGCGGTGACTTACTGTACGATTATAGATGGATGTTGCAAACACGGGGATCTAGCTGAGGCTTTTCGTTTATTTGATGAGATGAAACTAAAGGGATTAGTTCCTGATAGTTTTGTGTATACAACACTTGTGGATGGGTGTTGCAGATTAAACGATGTGGAGAGAGCCATAACCATCTTTGAGACAAACGAGAAGGGTTGTACGTCTACTACCGCCCCTTTCAATGCTTTGGTCAATTGGGTTTTCAAGTTTGGAGAAGCAGAATTGAAAACAAAATTGATGAATCAGCTAATGAATGGGTCGTGTGATAGATTTGGCAAGCCCAATGATATAACATACAACATCATGATTGATTATCTATGCAAGGAAGGAAACTTGGAGGCTGCAATGGAGCTCTTTCACCACATGCAGAAGGCTAATCTGATGCCTACTGTTGTAACTTATACATCTCTTCTAGACGGGTATGATAAATTGGGTAGAAGATCTGAGATGTTTTCTGTATTTGATGAGGCGATTGCTGCAGGAATTGAACCCGACAACATAATGTACAGTGTTATTATTAATGCTTGCCTGAAAGAAGGAATGGCGACAAAAGCACTTGTGCTCGTTGAACAAATGTTTGCTAAGAACGCTGTTGTGGACGGGTGTAAGCTAAGTGTTTCAACGTGCCGGGCTCTACTGTCTGGCTTTGCTAAAGTGGGAGAAATGGAGGCAGCTGAAAAAGTTATGGAGAACATGGTTCGACTCAAATATATTCATGATTCTTCGAGTGTTATTGAGTTAATCAATGAGAGTTGCATTTCCTCAAACCAAAGAATAGAAGCTGATGCTGCTTCATAGATATAAGACTGAAAGCCAAAAGCAGATAAACTTCCTTCTTATTCTTTGTAAATTGCTGATGGGTTGCAATTGTGGTGATCACAAGACGAATCATAACCTGATCTATTCTTTAAAAGCTTCATCCCCTCCCTTTTGATGCGCTTAAACTGGGTATCATCAGACGAATCTACTCGGTCTCAATCTTCGGAATGTCAACATTTTTTTGTGTGACCAGATAGATATATACGTTGACCCAAACCTAGGACAAGCTGGTTGGGCATTGTTTATCTGTCCTGTTACTGTTAAGAATTTGCAGTTGCTATTCCTGGAACAACTTCTGTACCTGCTCATAAACTCTTGTGGACGAATTCATTAGCTTCAGGACAGATTTGCCATCAGTCGGATATGTTGGATCCAATTGATTTACTCCTCAGAAGTTTACTACGAATGGGAGACACATCCGAGCTGTTCAATCTACAGTTTCCTTTATTTTCTTATAGGCTAGGAAAAATCTAGTTCAAGAACTGAGGTAGATGTCTAGCGAGCCAATCTGCATTTTCAGCTTTGTAAAGGTTTTGATGTACTGAATGTTATTAATCATTGCAATTACAGTTTTTTGAGTAAGATTAGATTTGTCATACTGATGATCCAAATTTAAGGAAAAGAATCTCAGGTTAAGGTAACATAATATAATGTTCGCTATTCATCGGTATCAGAAGAGAAGATAATAATGCAGATGAATTAAAAAAAATGGATCAAGAATTTTATTTGTCATATCGATGAATCAAAATCTGTCTGGTGATTCGTAGCAAGTTCTCCGATGGGCAAAACCACAAACTCTGTCTGAAAACATAAAAGCTGAACAGAAGAGAACAATGTGTCTTTGTCTTTCATTACATAAACAACAAAAACAGCATCTCAAGTGAAAACCAAAACAGAGGTTTTAATCTTACAGAACATACAACCCCCATAAGTACACCAGAGTATGAATATATATATAAACCTAACAAGCAACAAAGAAAATCTACATGTATTCTCTACGCTCTTCATGAACAGATCGCCGATTATATGGGCAAAAAAAAAAGAAAGAATATGAAACAAACTAAAAGGCGAAAAGAGTTCAGTAAGCGCAACACTCTTCTAGTGCTATACCATTCTGTTTTCTGGGTGATACACAAACGAAATGGTCGAATTCGAGTCATCAGAGTTATCATCTTTTGGAGTCTGTTAATAAAGCAATCAGTTCGCTGTCATTGAGATCTGTCTCTGATGCATATTTGACCGGTATGTTATTATCTTTATCCACAGCATTTGGATCTCCTCCCCTGTAATTGTATCATTGTATCAGATTAGTTAATATAAACGTCCAGACTAGTGCTAGGATACCTCAAGATGAAGTATATGGAGTTTACCTCATAAGTAGCAACCGAGCAATTGCATATCTCCTGCTGATGATACAATGGTGAAGTGGTGTCCGACCCTTTGAATCTGTTGCATTTATTTTTGCGCCATACTGAAGCAATAGTTCCACCATACCAATATCGGCAGAAAGACAAGCTAGGTGAAGCAAAGAACATTCGTTTGAAGTTTCTTCTCTGATTATAGTTTCCCCGTCCCCTCTTGACTGAGAATATCCCTCTGGATTCTCTTCAAATTCCTCTTCAATGCTCTTGAATTTGGCTGCTAGGCTTTCCTCCTTCGCTTCCATTTGCATCATCTTTGCTAAGGGTAAAGACACAGTGTATGATGCTTGTCCACGTAGAGCATTCACATCTGCTTCAGAGCAGACAATGTGTCTGTAAACTGATTTCTTGTCGTTGGCACGGACACTCTCCCATATCTCTTGGAATAGCACCTGGAAATGCTCACTGTCTATTGCTTTGCGGACAAAAATCCTCTCTGAGTACTGTAATTAGTCATTAAAATTAGCAATGGACAGACATGAGATCTATAAAAATCTCGCTTATTACCTCACAGACTGATATATATACCTTTGCGTGGATGAACAACTCTTTCACAGAAATGGGATCATTGAAACCAGGCTTCCTTACAAGAAACTTTCTTGGTCGATCTGACTTGGGAGTGCTAATAAATACAATATTTTAAGACTGTAAATACATGAAGTAGTTTCGTCTTCTCACAATTCCAAATGATGAGAATATCTAGTCACTTACCCTGAAGACCTACTACCAACACTGGAAGATCTGTTCTCGGTGTTCAGCAACTCCTCCCACACTGAGTTTACATATGCATTTCCTAACGATTGGAATAACGTCAAGACCGACGGTTCCCACACTTTAACATCAAGAGTAAGCGATCTGACCTGCACGATAAGGTTGAATACTTCTAAACTTAGAGTTACTTAAAAGTAGACAGTGTTAACTCGCGTTTTCCTTTTCGTGAAAAGACTGAAAGAATGAAAGACATAAAATGGATGGCTTACCTTAGAGATATGAACACCAAGGTTACGATGGATACCAGAACACTCAATACATATGAGGACACCGAGATTCAAAGAGGCCCAATCAGGTTCGGGAGCACCACAGTCTGCACATTTCTCATTTCCCAATACTCTTGTCAAGACATCAATTGGCTTTTCAGTCTTTACCATATCATGCTGCTGCAAGCACCCTGAAAACCTCGAACGGTTGCCTCCTGTCATGGGATTTTCCAACGTGGATTCTCCACTTTCCGCCTGCTCGATATCATATGGATCTACTAAAGAACCGGAATCACTTGCAGAGAAAGTATCACCTCCGTCTACAGTAGAAAGACGCTGACAGAGTTGCACAAAAATGATGTTTCAGTCAACACCGAAAATGAGTCTCACCAGAATCAATCAGCAGTACTACCATATAAAATCTTACCATGATTGCTCTTTCAGGTGTCTGGGAACTCAGCAAAGAAGCAATTACTCCAGTAATTTTCTCGATCCAGTCCATCTGATCTTGTGCATTCTCTGCCTATATCAGTAATCAAAAATGTTTGGTCAGTCCAAGGATGGAAGAAAAAAACACTTGATGTACATGCCCTCATCCTGATAGAATTTGAAAAGTTTCAATAGGCAAAAGATATTGAGAATTCTCTTATTTTTAAAATTACGTTTCAAGAACATACCTGTAATGTATAAACTTTCGTAGGTGAAATAATTCTAAAGCAGAATCTTAGATCCGTCTGATCTGCATCAACTTTGATCGTAGAGGTCAGCAAATTTACAGTGTGACGCGCAACTGGTTTTTCATCGTGCACACCACCATGATAATGAGAAGACAGCCACCGACTTAGCAGCCCAGGACTGTTTTCTGATGACATATTCCTATGAACAACTGACCGGCTTCCATTTCCCTGATACATAGAGTGTCAAAGATTCAGTAATGATACCGTACATCACAAATGTTAAATATATATATGTTTTTTCAAGGAAGAATAAAAAACAACATTTTTTAAAATGTTTTGCAACTTACTGAAGACCAATTCCATGGCTTTCGGTAATAATATAGCATCCCACGGCTATCAAGAATAAAGAATCTTCTTTTCCAATCACCTCTTAAGTTTGAGGAACGTTTAGACAGATACCCTTGTCGTATAGTCTGAACCTGAAGGACAGTAACATCAACAGATAAATATAAATCAAAACTGTATAAAAGATATGAGAGTAGTTTGATGTGTAAGCCTCAGTACAAAAGATATTTCCATACCTTTCCTTTTGCAGCAGATTGCATGACAGCCTCTATGACTTTCTGTGAGTTTCTTGAGTTATGTCTCATGCCATCTCCTGTTGGAGAACCATTTGAGGTTCTAGTTTCCCGATCAACTTGCCTTTGATATTCTTGCATCCTTTCATTAAGTGATGCCATTTCATAATTTGCACATTCTCTAGACTGATGTGCATAAGCCAACACCTACAATAAAATTTCAATTAAACACAGATATACCTTATACTATTGATTGAAAAGGAAGGGTTCGCTACAGACAAATCTCTGAAAGTGGAAAGACAAAAGAACCATGCTGCAACGAGTATGAGACCTGATTAATAAAAGGCTCCATTTGATGTAGTAGCTCATATCCCTGAAAGAAGGAAACAAATTAGGTTGTTAATAACAAAAAACAGGAAAATGACCTATTGTATTATATAAGCCCTCGTAAAACCAAGCTGATTGGGTCCAAGAAAAGAAGTTATTTGTGTTCTTGCTTCTAAAATTTGTTTTCAAGAAAAGTCTTGCCTGCTTGAAGAATTTGAGATGAGCATCCATTGTTCCGCTGACTGCTTCCAAAAACTCAAATCTCTTCTTAGCCTCTGCATTAGAGAGTGCGCTAACCTGGCCAGGAAGAAGAAAGGAGGCATTATGTACAGTTATATATATCAGAATTCCGGGGAAATGCTTCATAGCATCTGACTACAAAGTGATTACCAGATGAAACCGGGCTTGTTCAAACGTTGTCCTTGCGCTATGTAGGTCCTGGAATGTCCCTCTACCAAATTAGTTTTTCCAGTGCAAAAAGTGAAGGTTGTCTTTGACTAGTGCTACACGAGACTTCAAAATGTCACAAGATTTTACATACCTCCTCAATTGTGGCAGCCACATCCAATCGTGTACTCTTCCTTAATGAAAGATATTTCTCTCGTGCCTGTTTCATTCAGATGTACATACACGCAGAGTGCTTATGGTAACAAGCAGGAAAACCATAATTTTATCCATCAACTGGTATATTCTCATGTCATTCAACGCACCTGATCATATGTAATGGAAGCTTTGTCGAACCGTTTGCGTGCTTCCTGCATGACAGAAATTTAAAATGGATACAAATCAGGAACAATCAGGGAAAATATTGAACATACAATGCAAGAACTTGAAAGTAATTTTGCTATAATCTTTCACCTGGTATGTACAAAAAATATACCTTAACGTCTTGGACATCAACATTCACAAATTGAAGCAACCGGTCATTCAGTATGTGTTCTACCTGAAAAGTGTTGACAAGACATCGTAGGTTAGTTATGCCCTTCTTCAAATACAGTCTATAAAACCAAAATAACAAAGTATAAAGCCCAAGAAAGATAGCATCCTACACCTTATAGTTTTGTATAAAAGAGCCAACTCAGCACAATATAGGCAGAAAAAATCAAGCTTCATGGAAATTAGTTCAACCAAGTGCACAGATATTTCAGGCTATCCATTCTACATACGCATTAGATTTCAGTACCTGAGAACGAAGAACTTCCTTGTATGTTCCGATTTCTCGTAGAGCAATTGTGAATTTTGTCATTACAGGACCTGAGAAAATAACAAATTTCCTTCAGATAAATGTCCATGAAAGAACAAAAGGATGTGGAACGAAGAGAAACAATGCAGAAATCAAATTACTAAAAGCGAGGAAAAGTAAACATAAACAAGGGAGGTACCTCCAAAAGCAACACAGATGGGATCATTATGGCCTCCTCCGAAAGATTCAAGTGCATTTACAAAGCCAATATCTGCATCATACCCTTCTCCGAGTCCCTCACTAATAACCCAAAGAAAAATCACAATATAGAAAACTTTCTTAACAAAACAGAGTATAGTTAAGCATCCTTTATAGAACCTTAAGCATCGCAGAAAATCACAATATAAGAGCTTACGTATATTTTCTGCATCCTTTATAGAACCTTAAGCATCGCATCCGCAGAAACTCCGCACTCTCTTCCATGGATTGCATCTGTTGCACAAACAAAACGTTTGCAGAGTCAAAACTTGTATCACGTTCATATTTTGGTGTAGATTGAACACATTTCAAACTCAGGATTATTAATTCGAAGTCAACTCCTAGAATTTGACATCTAGATAAAAAGCAAATACGAACCAACATTGCAAATTTCATACAAAAAGAGAACCTCACAAAATCAAGAATCATTGAATTTTGCCTTCACCATATATATATATATATATATACACACATTACATTGGGCATTATAAAAAGTTTACAAGTTCCTGATACATTATCTTTTCCAAATGACAGACCATTGTTCAAATACCCAAGTTTAAATTTTCTTTTGATCATTGAATGGCACAAGAGATTATACAAAACATATCCCCCTCTCTCTCTCTCTGTTTTGTGCAATGGAAGCCAATCTAGAAACAGAGACGATCGAAACAATTAGAAAATTCAAACTTTTTGTAAAAAAGAACCTGCTGGCGAAACATGGGGGAATCATCGAGCTTAGAGAAATTCATTTCTTTAACGAGAAAAGCAAAAGACCCAGAACGATCGTCCTCCTCTTGCTCCTCTGTAATCTTCTCCTTATTCGTCGTTATCGTCGTCTTCCTCGGAGGGAAAGTCTCCTCCACTTTGGAAAAATGGGAAATTCCGGTAACCGGAGAAACTAAATAAGGTGTGTGTGTGTATGTTTTTGTTTTTTTTCTTTCCCAAAAAAAAAAAGACAAAAAGAGAATTGATATGTCGTTATTGGAAAATCAAAAGGCTAGTTTTGGGGATTAGGGTTGGTTGAGAAGTGGGGAAAATGGGCGGAAAAGAAGGGAAAGATCGTGCGATCGAGAAGACAAATTAAAAACAACAAAATTTAACTCTACTCTCTTTGTCCTTCTCTTCATCGTGTGCTAAACCTTCAAAACCTTCCATGGCTGTCATCATTATTATTTTAAATTTATTATATATATATATCAGAGAAATTAATTAAAAAAAAAAATTCCTAAATGTTATGCCACGGCAAAATCACATTAAATAAACGAACCCCACCATTTTTCTACTTGTTAGAAAAATCCATAGAATGATGATAAAGAACCTAAAAATATGAAACTTTAAAATGTGGGAGATCGGATCTATAAATTTATTTACAGACTGAGTGATTAATTAGATGAATAAAGATGAGTTCATTGGTAAATGATACAATTTTAGGTTACAGGCGTCCAAAATTAATTATGAATTTGGAGAATATTTACTGCAAAAGTGCAAATATCCAAAAGGAGTTGACTTTAATAAATTGATAATTCCAAGAGATGCAGAACATCCTAAACGTGTGAGAAACTAATTAATCGCATCAAACTTATAAATTTCATTTTTTTAACAAAACCACCTGAATTTTTGGTCTTCGTTACCAAAAAATCTAATGTTATTCCAGATAGAACATCATTATCCATAGAGCCAATGTTTGTACGAATGTGACGTTTTTCTATTGAGTCTTTGGTCTTTCACCGGTTGAATGTTTCACGACCGAACCGGTCTTTCGATCTTCATACAATGCCCGAAAAACGTGACGTTCTAATTAAATAACAAAAAGAGAGAACTCATGTAAACAACAAAATGTTTAATATTTCCAAAATTTCAAGTGTTATGAATAAAAAGCAAAATGCAACTCTTGGTCTAAATTGTGATCTCTGAAAATCGACAAAATAAAATCAAAGAAAAAAACTAAGAGCAACACGAAGTTTCAGAGTCTGGTAAACGAAAGGAAAGTGAACCAGAATTTTTTTTAACCTGAGAGAGGAGTTTGAAGTTTCAGCCCCAAAAACGGCTAATGAATCCCTTACGGTCTTTCTTCATCCTGTTTTCGATAACGGGGAACTCGATGCAGTTGTAGGCGAGGTCTAGAACGATTGGATTACGCGGTATTGATTGGAATGCAGGTGGAAAGCGTTCAATCTTTGGAGCGGCTTTCGTGTTTGAATCGCCAACCGCAGATTCATACACATCGAGTTTGTCTAATAAGTATTTCTCCACCTGATATAACATGTAATATAAGAGGAAAACAGATCATTAGAGTACAAGTTGATTATGAGACATTAGAAGACTACATAATAACTCGAAAGCTGTGAGCATAGCGGAAAACTTCTGATGATAATTGAGATTTAATCGCTCAGGAGGATGTGCCAAACAAAACATATGATCAGAAATTACTTGATCACATCGGGCTCAATTTGTTATCAAACAAGTTCTAGACTAATTTAGATGTTAGAAGATTTATACTGGGGCATAGAGATGAGGTGAGTAAACAACAAAAGAAGAATAGGAAATGAGAACTTTTATACCATCAGCTACTAATCAGGAAGGCAAGATGCTGAGATCGTACCTTAGCGTCTGAATCATTTAGTGATATAGTTGAGATTTTCTTTGAAAGATTCTCTGGAGCCTTCTCTGCCTCCATAATACCGGTAGCATGTTCTATGCAACTGTTAGCTCTGCATTCTTTGCTCAGGGTCTTCAGTTCCTGGATTGTTCCCTGAGCATTTTTTGATAAGTTTAGTCAAAATTAATATTTCCATAGTGAAAATAATATCTACGATATTCAGTCGTGTCCCGTGTCTATATTCCAGTAAACTATCAACTTATTACCCCTATCCAGTCGACACGAGGTAACATAGTATACTACTAATCAATAACTATGGAAGCCATGTATTGGGTGACCAATAAATGATGAGCTCGATACCTCATCTTTTTTTGCTAGGCTTTGAAACTTGTCCAGGGCATCTTCAGCAAGCGATCGAGCACGACAGTACAAGGCGTATGCCTCAACCCTCTTTCCTGCTACACTATACGACCTTGCCAAGTAGAAGCACCTGATATCATAGCAAATTCAATTAAGGGTAATGAAAACTATTAAGGGTAATGAAAACTACATGTATCAGCATATACATGGAGAGAAGTCTACTAACTAGATATTCTCAAATGGAAGAAGACGTGCATATAAAGCATATAATAATTGGTTATGATATAGACCAAAAAGTAGGTGAAGAGGATGAGGGACCAAGAAACAGATTCCTAATTTTATGAATACAGACTCCTAATTTAATGAATAAACTTTACTAATATTACTTACTAAGGATCCTAAGATGCTAAATCATGTGAAGAGTACAGGAAGTTCATAACTCGATAGCAACCACCATAAAAATATCAACAATGTAAGTGAATTAAACCTTTCAGCACGAAACGCCAAACTTTTGCGCTGACACTCTTCTTCAAAGGCAATCTCTTCAGGTTTCCTGTCTCGTCCAGAGCTAATGAGATCAGAAAGATCAGCGACATTCTGAAAAAAGGAAACGCAGGTGATGTCTACTCGATGGTTTAGCAAACAAAATCCGCTTCTGAAGAAAAAACAGGTGAACAAGCGGGTACCTGTAATAGAAGGTCATACAACCGAACAAGCTCCTCAGGCCTAGTAACCTTTTCACTTTTGTCATCACGTTTCCTGTTCAGTTTACTCTTTGCTATTTTGACCAACAACTGGTTCCGTTCAATGGTTCTTTGTCCTAGCACAGCCCCAACAGCTTTGTCCAAACCATTTAGTTCATCTTTAACAGATTCAGCACTTCCTGCACTTACCTAAAAAAAGTTTGCTCCTTGGTAAAATTAATTAATCAAAGAAACAGAAATGCACCAAAAAGACAGATGTTTTTACTCTTTGGAATGAACATACTAGTCAACAATTTTAAAAATCTTTAAAAGGGTAAACCTTTCAGTGAACCCAAATAAATCAGAAGATGTCTTGTAAATACACTTACCAAGTCACTGCGTATGGTGTTCCTGGCATCATGATAGGCAGTGAATAATTTATCAAATATGGTTAGCTTTTTCTCTGCAGGAAGAGATTCTGCTACTGGCCCCTGTAGCTCCTTCTCAAGTTCCTGGGCTGCAAGGAATATGGAATAAGAGCCTCAGAGAGGTGCTCAACGTTCTACAGAGCCAAGTTAGATTAATAGGATATCGCATACCAGTAACTCCCATTGTACAGATAAACACACAGTTTTCCCAGATCTAAGACTATGCTATCAGAAATAATTTTTCGGCATAACAAAACAATTCAAAAAGAGGGGATAAGGAAAAAGTTAAACAAACCTTTTAAAATAGAAACCCGAGATTTGGGGTTGGAAACTGGAAATCTGTAGCCAAGCCAAGTAAACTCTGTAAGAGATGCAGCTTGTTGAGATCTGGCCTCTTCCATAGCAGCCTACATGACAGTGAACAATATACATCATATTTTAAATTAAAATGCCTGAGGATCTGAGATAGTTTACCACAAACCATTGCAAGACATTCAATATGAGGCAATATCATATACATGTAATATGTCATTCATGTGTGTTGGTCACAAGTCAAAAGCAAGAATCTAAGTTACTAACAACAGATGGAAATACACAGACCAAAAATTCTGCTGGAGCAGTTATGTGAATTATTGAAACATATGGTGGTGAAGCTGACAGAATGATATTATTGACTGTGAATATCCATATTTACCTCTATCTTTGCTTTGAAAAGATCCAATGCTGGGCCTTCCATCTCACCAATCTGAAGAAGTTCAGACGTCTGCAAGTTCGATTTGCCAATTTTGTGTAGGCAGTATCGTATACTAGGCTCAAGCTCTTCAACCCGTTCCCGGCAAAGAACTTGGTTCTCAAGATCACCATATTTACCGAGTTCCTCATAAACAGCTCTGCAATGGCGGATAAGGTTTACAAACAAAACCTACCAAATTGCAAACTGATGATATTGAACAAAGACAAACCTGGCATTTTTGAAACATGCCAACCCAGTTTCCCAATTTTGATCTTGCTCAAATAACAGAGTACCTTTCATATAGGATGCATATGCCTATAAAACAATAAGATCACGGATGAAGCCTCATCTCGTGCATTTATATAGTACACACACAATTCACATGAAACAAGTAAGCAAAAAGCCTAAAACAGAGGTATTCTTTTCTTCCTTTCAAAGAAATTAGATATGTTATATGTATATATATATATATGGATGCTGCAACATTCTGGGGTCACAGAAATACCTCAGCTTCCAGAGATGTTCTGGAATCTGTCTTAATAGAGCACAAACTTGAGAAAAGCGAAGCCCATTTAACTGCCTTCCTCAGCCTACCAATCAAATATATGCGCTGTCGTGAATTTGGCCCATCTGGTAGCTGTCTCTTTTCCATTGCATGGCTCCATGCTCTTTCCGCCATATAGAAAACCACATGAAGGAACCTATTTCAAATAAAGACATAACATTAACCCAATTATTATGAGCATGTGAGTACAGCAAACTCATTCATTAATTTCTAATGGATACAACAACTGAGCCTTTACATTCTTTGTTTTAACGCAAAATCACACTAAGACAGAGATTTATATACTCAATTAAATCTTCAGCTTTGGAAGGAATAAAGATAAAGAGCAAGAAAAATACCTAACATCAGTGACAGTTGATTCAAGTATGGCCCGTCGAGTGTATTTACCACGGCCATGAGTAAATTTCAAGGACTTGTACAACCTCCTCAACCGTGCTGAGCAATACCTCCTACATAACGAAGCAACACAGATTATAGAAAATTACCTTATTTGTTGAAAATTCTAAGTAAGCCAATGAGGCTGGTTTCATATCAATACCGATAGCGAGCATAGTCACCATGACGCAGACCATGTTGCGCCTGAGCAGATTTCATCAATTGCAGAACTGAAAGCCAAATGAAACGTTGCAAAGATTCAGAAACACAAGAACAATTATATTGTTGATATAATCATAGCCATTCCCTCACAATTTACGCTCTAATAAAGCAAAGATTGACAAATTCGAGCAAAATTCCCAAACATGCGGATACCCACTCGTGCATATAGCCATCATACGTTCAAAATTCAATACCAATTAAATTCAGAAATACCAAAAGAAGCAGTTGGGTAGATTTGCATTCCCTGAAAAAGAAAAACTAACCATTGATCGAAAACCTCGGAAGGATCTGCTCGGAGTTATCGGATTTCGGATCGTCGATCTCCATTTCAGACATCTCGCTCTCCTTCTTTCCCATTAATCCCGGGAATTCAAGTTTAACAAGGAGAAGATAAATAAACACGCGATACGTAAATTGGGGGCTTCACCGAAAACGAGCAGAGGAGGCTTATAAATTTCAGTTTCTCGACTGAATCTCCACAAGTGCCGAACCAGATGACGACTAGTAATATAGTTGGTCAAATTGGGGGTTTTGATCATCTGACCCAGTAGATTTGGGCCTCATGGCCCATATTAATGCATGCCCATATTTAATTGGGACATTTTTTATTTATTGAAAAGATTTAGACCTATAACATCGGAGTACTATATGATTTTATGCAATCATCTGAGCATTTCACAAATCCACTTTTAAAAATCCATAAACTACACAAATTCATAAATTTTCTTTTATTTTTTTGGGGTCAAATTCATATTTCAGATATTGTCAAAGTGTAATTTTTACCTCATTTATTAGGCTTTCCAAATATACATTTTCAACAAAAATCGAAAAGTGGTTTGTAAAACTTATGTATTTGAATAATAATAATCCATGTGACATACAAATTGTTTCTCTCGACATTAACCTAGGCGGCGACTTCACAAAACTTCGATCTCTTTTTCCGGTGGGAGGTGGATCTCACCGCCTCCGGAAAAAGAGCCCTAACCGGCGCCTTCCTCTTCGTCGGTTGCTGGTTCGTCGGATTCAATGGAGGGTTGGTATGATTGAGGATCTTTCTTTCACGCAATGTCAAGACTTCGAACGGGAGATTTTCAACCTGTGGATTAGATGGTGAGTTTCTTCTCGGTGGAGTTTTCTCCTACTCCATGGCTTCTGAGGACGAGGCTTGTCGGAGATAGTCTATCAGAAGCTTCCCACATCGATCCGGTTTGTTTTCTTTCCGTTTGCACCTAGTGAGTTCCTGCTTTCGCCTCGCGATGCTTAAGGGTTTCGGGTTAAAGTTCTATTTCATTTCTCGTTGTTGTGAGGACGAACAGAGGTATTTGGATTGTTCTTCTCCCCTTCTTCCTTGGTCCGGGTTGAGTAGAGCACTAGGGTTTTGGTTGTGTCGTTTGTTGCTCTTCGTCTTCCTCTCCTCCTCCGTCAGTCTAGCGTAAGTCTACCTTTGTTTTAAGTTCTTGGTTTCAGCTCTAGTTCGGCCCTGTTTTTCCGTCATCTGTCGTGAGTTTTGGCTTCCGAAGAGTCGCTCTTTTAGTCGCCGGAAAGGTGTATTCTTCCTCTTCCTCTCTGCACCTCACAACCTCTTCTTGATGAGGCTCTGCTCTTGGGTTTGATCGACTTCTGCAACTTTGAAGGCTTCTTCTCTCTCTCTGCCTTCTTGTTAATGTGGTTAATCACGCTTAAGGTCAGCATGGGGGTCACTTCCTTCTTCTTCTGATGGGCTAATAGTCTTGTATGGTTGACTCCTTTCATCTTGATGGACTGCAAGCGGGTGTAGTAATTGATCATTGTGGCTCGCTGATGGGATTGCTCTTCCTGCCTCTTCTTGCTTTCCGATTAGTGATGTGGCTTTGTACTCTCGCTCTGCTTCTCCTCGTCTCAGGTGTGTCTCGGTTCTCCTCCATATAAGCTAGCTTTGTCGTTTCTAGTTTGTGCTTTGTTCAGAGAAAGAATTAGAAGAAAGAGATTATGCTAAGGTGATCGATATCGGGAGTTTGTTTCGTCAATATGGCTGTTGTTGGGTTTAGTTCAAGGCTTTGTGGTTGGTTGGTTGCTTTGGTATGGTTTGGAGAACTATTTGAGTCACCGTTTGAGTAACAATTTCAAAACTTAATTGATTCAAGTAGCATTCTTTATCATCGTGATCGATCAGCCTTCTAGTCTATGGACTATATCTTCTTCAAGCTCAAGTTTTGGCAAATGTATCCTTTGTGTATCCTTCTATTTAGTTCTCTGTTTTCTATGTTTTTTGTTTGTTATTGTTATTTCTTATGTTATATTTTATCATCATGTACTCCTTCTATTGCATTCAATAGAAAATCTTTTAACAAAAAAATAAAATAATCCATGTGAATAACAATGTGACAAAAATATATTTCAGTATAATTAATAATATAAAAAATAGTGGATAATAAATAAATAAATAAATAAATAAATAAATAAATAAATAAATAAATAAATAAATAAATAAATAAATAAATAAATAGACCGACGGAAATCTATACAGATAACGGGATCTGGAGAAAAGACCGCGTGGACCAGATTAACAACCAAATAATTTAAATTTAAAAAAATATTATAATAGTAATTAGTTTAATTATCCAATGATATCTAAAAAGTTTATATATGATGTTCCATAATTCCATTGGTTATTGCTTCTGTCTTGCTGTTCTGTCCAATCGTGTTCTTCAAGATTTAGCACGTGAAACCTAGTTTATATTATTTATTTTCATGTTATATAGACTACAGTATTAGCTTCATCTTTTTAATTAACCAGGTTAAATCAAATACTATATATATATATATAGTTTTCATTACAGCAAAAATCCAATATTTTGTGTGGTACAGATTTAAAATTTTGGATTAAAATCACGATTTGTACTTTAAAAAAAATTATGATATCGACAGAATAACATTTCAGAAAATGACTTATTCTTGTACTAATGATCTCATTCTCAAGTTTTGAATATCTTTGGATGTTAACTTAAGTATCGTATATAAAAATATAATTAAAGAGACCTGTACTATTGCATACTTTTAAGGATGAAGTAGGCATGTGACTATGTGAGACCAGTGACACTACTTAATTAAAGGATTAATTAAATGCTTATATAAATTTCAGTGTTCAAGAAAATCGGCCCTAGACGAATGCTTAGGCGGATCTTGACCGTTCCGATTATGTAAAAATCGGATTAATTAGGCGGTCAAAGTAATTCGACAATTTTATGGTAATTATGTGGTTTAGGCGGAACTTAGTCGGCCTACGTGGTCTCTTTAAAAAAAAAATCTCCAAATTTTTTAAAATAAATAAATAAAAATTAAATATGTCGGAAGTTTATGTTAAAAAACGAATGCTTAAACAACATCGATTATTTATCATAACATTGATTTTTTTTTTTTAAGTTTGAAAACAAAATTATTAACTTTTTTATTTATAAATCATGTAATTCAAATTATTTATTGTTTTTATTTTGATATAAATTTATTATAATTTATTCTAAAACCGATTACACTGTTTAAAATTGTATAAGCTCTGCCTAAGCTTTTTAGGAATTAGGTGGAAAGTCATCACCCGCTTAACGCCTAGCTGTTTTTTAAACACTTATAAATTCTAATCAAGTCTCGCTTTTTGATTTAAAACCTGGTACAAAACGGTTTGGTATTGGCATGTACTAATTCAAAGCCGGTTAGGTTCGGTTTCATAAAGGGTGCACGGGAGATATAAGGTGGTGGAGTAAGTAGATGATTAAAACCCAAGCTGGGATTTGCTGGTTGAGCTTTTGATGTGTGAACTAATGAAAAGGTGACACGTGGATACGTTGAGAAGAGCATCTTTAAGAATAAATGCTTTTCTAATCCTTCACGCAGCGCCCAACATTTAAAATTGAAGACAGTGACCCTCTTTCTTACGCCACTCTCAGTTCATCTTCGCTTCGTTGGCAATTACCAAAATAGAAAATTTCTTAATACTCGTCTTTAGTTCTTGAAAATTTATTAATAATTATTTGGCACAACAATTTAAAGCATATACTTAAACCCACCATTTTGATCCTGTTTGACAGAGCTGTTATAATACATAGGCGTGACAAAGAAAATAGTTAAATAAGAATCTGAAAACTTCAAAAGGGTATTTTGTATTCAACGAAATCAGTATATTGAAATGTCCGACGGAGATCCCAATACAAAAATCATTTAAGAGTGTATTAAACTGTGAATTTTAAGTGATTTACATTAAAGTGACAATTCACATATTATTTAAACATGAATTTCTAAAAATCACATAAAATCCAGTGTTATTGAACTAGTGACTTTAGAAAACACAATCAAATCCACTATTATTAGAAAAAATTTTAAAGTGCAATTTTAAGTGATTCTAAGAGATTTTAGAATATCTTTAGTTAAAAAGATATATTTTCAAGTCTTATGGTTTTAAGTAGAGTTTTGAAAGATTTTTTCATAAATCACAAGAATTTTCTAAATTTACCTAAAATTATCTAAAATTTCAGAAAATCTAAATAATTTACAATCTTTTAAAATTCATAGTTCAACACACCCTCTTGATAAATTTTTAAGCTAAGCATTTATATACTATAGAATAGAGAAACATTTATTATGTATTTAACACACAAACTAATTTCGTAGATAAATGGAGGAGGTTGCAGTATTTGTAAATATTAATTCACAGACTGAGATATCGTACACGACACTCAAGCTTCAGCCACATGTCCGCCGGATTCAGCTACGTTACTTGCCTTTCCTTTTTTTTTTTCTTTAAAATTTATCCTTAAACCAAAAAAAGACAAAACATATATTAATGTTGGATATATTAATATATATATATTTCTAATATAGTGATCTCTTATACCATGTTGGGACTTAGCCATGCTAAATCTGATAGGAGGATAAATTAACAATGAAACCAATAAACTTCAATTGAAGTCTTCACTCAATGCTCTTTATTATTAACTGTATCGCAAACTTGTGAGAATATTAAAGCGAGACTCACTTAAGAAGTATGGTGAAGAGAAATCAACAATAGATGAAAATAAAAACAAGAATTATAAAGACCATGAAAAAGATGTAACCCAAGCTCGTTAAAAGAAAAAGAAGAAAAAATTAGTGAACAAATATAGTGTCTTACTGATTTAATCTTCAACCAACCAACCAAACATTATCTACAACAATAGCTAAAAGAACATTTATTTCTCGGTAGCTTATTTAGCAGCATAAGATATTTATATCCCCAACAATTTCGAATTTTTAGACTTCAAATTCTTAATTTGATTTGTACATTTTTTTCATGGATTTGAGTTTTCTCATAAGATAAAATATAAAAAATATTTTTCTAATTCAACGGTGCTAGTCTGATAGATGGATGATAATTTAGGTCTCATGGTATAAATTTAATAAAGCTCAAGTTTAATTCCCGCTTAAAACTTCAATCATTGGTTATGGATTAACCAAAACTAAATTTGATTAGATGATACATGGTTCTTACTTGTGCAGCTCAATCCTTTCAAATCTAGATGTTTAATATGGTGTCAGTATTAAACGAACTTTCATAATGAGATTTGAGATTTGACGAGTGAAATCAGATTTACCCAAGTAAAAAAAAAATCTAGAATAAATGTGTATCTTGAGTGTAGTTTATAATTTAC
>WJSH01006868.1:52881-87681 GCA_009757365.2 Lepidium campestre | reverse complement strand
AAATCCCCAGAGAATTATTGCAGTTTTTTTTTTTTTTTTTCTTTTTGGGTTTTTGGGTTATAATATTCAAGGATTTTTGGTTCTTGCTATCAATGTATAAGAAACAGCCTTGGATTACACTCATTTTCTTTCTCGGCGATTTGTGGCCATTCAATGTTTGTACTCCTTGGGAGATTTTTTTGAATGCTTCCTCTTTTTGGATATAAATATTATTCTTCTAACTTATAATGTCGTGAGATGCTTGATTTTTTATTAATGGGTGTTATTGGATCTACACTTTGGAAAATTTTTAATAACTTTAAAATAGTCAAGATTTCTAAAGTTTTAATAGAGTCCCAAATATTACCCATAGAGTTTTAGAGAGATTTGATGAATTATGTCAGAAGATTTTCACAAATTTTTGAATATTTTTATAGATTCTTATATCCATAAAAAAAATTTACAAAATATATTTAAAATGTTAATTATACTGTATTTTTGATTAACTTATATATTCTATAAATTATATATAACAAAACTCATAAATTATACCATATTTTATTACATATTAATTTTTTATTAATTATTATTTATATTATTATGATTATTTTATTATTTCAGATTCATTTTTTGATTTTTATATTTTTCTGAAAAATTATATATATTTAATTATAATGAATGACTTTGAGAATACCTACTGAAGATGCAATACTTTTGAAGATTTTATTTTGTAAAGGAATATTNATAGAATCAACAAACCAATAACACAATATTTTAATTCAATGACTATATGAGACTCTTTAGTAATGTTTGAATAACACAAAACTTTTATAGACTTTATAAAATCATGAATCCAATAACTCTAAACTTATAAAGATTTTTAAAGATTTTTTATAAATATATAAACTAATAACACCAAACTTTAGTAGAATTTTAAAAAATCTTGATTCAATAACATTAGAATCTTAATAACTTTTAAATCTTCATAACTCTATCTAAATATATAAACCAATAACACCCCCTAATTCTACTTGTTAGAGTTTGGTATTTCATTAAATGACATGAAACATATTTACTCCCATGTCTTGTGCTGAACCAAATTTTATTTATAGCGTCAAGTTATGTTCATCGAGAAAAGTCATATTATCCTCAACTTTGCGCCTAATTAAATTTTCCCATAAAATAAAATTTATAGACCTATTTCTCCCTCAAACGAAATTTAAAATCATATTTCCCCTCAAACTTTAGGCCTAATTATTTGAGGGGAAATAGAATTTTAAGTTTAGTTTGATGGGAAAAGAAATAGGATTTCAAATTTAGTTTGAGGGAGAAATAAGTTTTTAAGTTTTGTTTCAGGGGAAATAAGTTTAGAACTTTTATTGTTAGAGGAAATTTAATATTAAGACTTTTATTGTAAGAGGAAATTTAATATTAAGCCTGGGGGAAGTGGCCGGATCGTCGACCCATTAAACAGACCTATTAAACAGAGAACATAATTGTCACATGTCGCTGTTTTATACATCAATGCTGGATTGGGTATCTCATTATTGATAAAATTCTTTCACTTTTTAGTTAAGGCCATCGATCGAGCAGCTTCATTAAACAGAATCATTTGGAATCCTTTTGCATTTTCTACAACTCAATTCTTTTATTTTCTACAAATCATCTGGTAATAAGTAGTAGGCTGCAAAATGATAAGGTTCTAAGGAAAACAAATACAGCGAACCAGCTTGTAGTATGAAACAAGCCGCTAGATTTCACTATGCTAGAGCTATTAATCTCTCTCACTCGATATTAATGATTCCTGCGCTCAGACTTCATTGGGGTCCTCTGGCTGGGCGTGAGAATCTATCATTTGCTCTCCGTAGATCTTCGTGCCTCTGATTCCAGCAGCTCTTGTAGCCATGGCGGACCATTACTAGCGATGTAGGATTGGTACCTTTGTTCATCCGTGACACTTTTTGCAATCCTTTGTGCTGCCTGATTACACATATTTGGAGCTAATTCCATTCTCCACCCCGATATTTTGTTAAGGTGATTCTGTATCTCTAGGATGGTGTCTCGAAGAGCTGGGCAACCATTAGGATTTTCAAGTGCCTCGATCGTTTGCCTTGAAGACATTTCAAATATAATATTTTCGTTCCTTACCTTCCCCATATTACCTATGCTCTCCACTGCCCATAGTAGGCTTACGAGTTCTGCTTCAAACTGAGAAGGAACGTTGGAGTAGGATCGTCTGCCGTGAAGTAGTGTACTTCCCATATGATCTCTTAATATCCATGCAGCACCACAGTTCTCGTCTGTATTGACCCACATGCATCCTATGTTACATTTAAGATAAGGCCGAGTAGGAGGGGTCCACGTTGTCTCTTGGGCTGTTGTAGGAGGTACTCTTCTTGTACCGCTCTGTATGGGGGGTGTTATGTAAGAGATATGGAGTGAGTTAAACTAAAAAACGAAAAACTAGGTATTGAATCTTCTTTTCGTTGGTAACTGTTTTACCTTCAGCGTCATGTTAACAGCTGAATTGTATTTGACTGCAACTTCCCCATGTGCTGACTCCAAAACTTCTGACTGTGAATCTTCTCCAGGCATGTTTTGCATATCTTGAAAATGGTGAATGAAAGAATTAAAAATTATACATCTCAAAACAAAATAATTCATATTATTTGTCAACTGAGAAGCTTTTTAAAAACCAGGGTCATCTTTATTTGCTTGGTCTTGACTTTCGGTTTTGGATAAAATTTCCAATCCACTTGCAAGACTATCTTCTGGTTCCAAAGAATCTCCTGCCACTGTTTTTAGTGATAGAGATATACTTTCCGGTTCAACATTGACAGAATGTTTACTGCACATAAGAACACACTTTCCTCAAAGAATACCCCAAAGATAATTTATGAACATTTGAAAAAGACTCTCGAGGTACTTACTGTTCAACAGTCTTATCAAGGGAACTAGCCATGCTTGTTGAAGTTTTCTGTTACGCCATGAAGACCGTTCATTCTTACAGCTAATTAACAGAAAATTCAGAGAAGCAAATAGATATTTTAGAGCTTCAAGTACCGTTTTGCTTTTATTTTTCTTCTTTTTTGGTTGTGACTTCTTCTTTTCCTCGACTACAAGATCTGCTTCTGCTGCCTCTGACTTGGCTTTGGATTCTATTTTTAAGATTTCATCCTACATGAGAAGCGACATGAAAAATATAAGAAACAATTCAAAGACCAAATCAAGCAGAAAGAGAAAGCTGTCTGTATATTCAAAGATCAATGGGAGTAGACATGCTTATTGAAGTTCTCTGTTGCCCCAAGAAGACCGTTCATTCTTACAGCTGATTAACTGAAAATCTAGAGAAGCAAATAAATATTTTAGAGCTTCAAGTACCTTTTTGCTTTTATTTTTCTTCTTTTTGTCTTCTGCTGCTTCTGAATTGGCTTTGGTTTCCATATTTACAATTTCATCCTAGATTAGAAGATACATAATAGCATATAAGGAACAACTCAAAGACTAAATCAGGCAGAAAATGAAAGCTGTATGTATATAACCTCAATTTCAAACGAACCAACAAGAAATGTTTCAGCAGATGAAGGAGGATATAAGTGCGATTGTCAAAAACAGAAAGAATGGTGAGGTCATTCAGCAAAATCATCCTTGAGAATCTAGGTATTGAATCTTGTTTTGGATGGTAACTGCTTTACCTTCAGCGTCATGTCAAGAGCCGAATTGTATCTGGCTGCAGTTTCAATAAGTGTTGTGTCCACATGTTTTGGCAGCAAACCTTCTCCAGGCATGTTTTGGATATCTTCAAGATGACGAATGAAGGAAATAAGAACAATGAATACAGTTCAAATTATTCGTTCAATGGGGAAACTCTTTTACAACTAGGGTCAACTTTAGTACCTTCTTGATTAACAATGTTGGATGAAATTTCCAATCGACCTTTCTGACTTGCAAGAGTATCTTCTGGTTCCGGTGAATCTCCTTCCACAGTTTTTAGCGATGGAGATGTAATTTCCGCTTCAACGTTGACAGAAGCTTTACTGAACATGTAAAAACACGTTTTGCTCAAAGAAAACCCGAAAACAGTTTTTATCAACATGTATAAATGACTCTTGAGGCACTTACTGTTCAACAGTTTTATCATGGGGATTAGACATGCTTGATGAGTTATTCTGTTACACCAAGAAGACCATTCATTCTTACAACCGATTAACCAGTATTCAAAGACGCATTTAGAATTTCAAAGACCTTTTTGCTTGTATTTTTCTTCTTTTTTGGCTGTGATTTCTTCTCCTCCTCGAGTAAAAGATCTGCTTCTGCTGCATCTGACTTGGCTTTAGATTCCATATTCACGATTTCATTCTAGATTAGAAGATACATGATAACATATAAGGAACAATTTAAAGGCCATTAAGAAAATAGATTTGAAGGCCAAATAAGGCGGAAAATAAAATCTCTCTGTATATAACCACAGTTTCTAACCTACCAGCAAGAAAAGTTTCAGCAGTTGAAGGATATAAGTGCGGTTATCAAAAACAGAAAGCTTGGTGAGTCTATCCAGCAAACTAGTCCTTGAGTTATCAATCAGCAAAATCTTTGAATCGATTAGCAGAACCTGAAAGTCATGTAGATACCTTTAAATGGACAATTTTATGTTATATGTTGTTGATGAATTTTAAAATCATGAATGAACCTTGTGAGTGGCCACTGATTTCAGAAAATCTATGGATTTCAACGCTATATCATCGCTGAGACTTTTACGCTCACGTATAAGATTCAGGCAATCTTCAAAATCGGGGAACTCAAATGTCAGATGCAATGCTCCTGTGAGGACATCTCGTACTGCACACACGAATAATTTTGCAGTGAGGGGATTTTCGGGGACTCTCTCTTCGCATTTATCACATAAAAGAGATGCATATGTTTTCCACTGATCAACGAGCAGATTCCTTCTCCTTTCATCTTCTCTCATACACAAGTTCTCTACGTCAGTAAGAGCTGCAGCATAATCTAAGACCAGCACTTTCTTTGCATATTTGGTTTCCAGACTGCTACATGTGAGCTGAACAGCTCTCCGAACAGCCACCCAAATATCAAGATTGTGTTCTCTGATAGGTCTGGGAAAGATCTCACCTAAAGAAATATTTTCAGTTAACCAGGATATAATATCATCTCCCTGAACCTGTGCCTTGGCGTAGTGAACATTGGGATCAAAAACATTAATTGTTTCTTCAGCATCAAATGGAATTTTACTGCTTTTTAGCAGTCTTCTATCCATAAGAAGAAATGAAAACTGAGGGTCAAAGTCGATATTTTCTTTAACTTGAGTTGAATCCAAGATACTATCCGCTGCTCTGCAGACCAGATCTGTACCATCATTCCTTTCAGACTTGATCTTTTTCAGAAAGTCTAGGATTTGATTGAGTTCATGACATTCCAGGAAACAGATACTCTGAGGTGTTTTCGTTAGGAGAGAATCGATAAGACTCTGTTTGGAAACTTCAAGTTTTCCAAGATGCTTAACTGGAAAATCCATCACCCAGTCTCGCATGCTACATGAGAGAACTTTTTTTTCAAAAAGCGACATAAGGAGCAGTTTAATTTTCTTGAGTAACTTTCTGCGCTCTTCATCCACAGCTAAAGGCCATTCTTTGGACCATCCAGTCTTAGTTTTTAATGCAAATGCTGTTACATATGCAAGCCGATTCTTGATCATTTCAACCGCAGCTACCGCATCCACTGGCTCCCAATTTCCAACTGATATCTTACCAGCCCAGGCTTTCCCTATCCTCTTGACTATAATATCTTCTGAATAAGGTTTGAAATCTGCATCATGTTGTTCTTCAAGATGATTCGTACATTCCTTATCACTAGAGAACTTCTTCGAACATATAGTTCGACACATCCAGAACGTCCATTTTCTGTCTTCCCTGGCAGAAGTGAGAATTTGCTCCAGAGCATCTCGTCCTAATCTATTATGTTCTCCCTCGACAAAACTTATAAGCTTTGCAATGTTGACTTTCATGAAGTCCCTTTTGACGTTAACGTCCAATCCCATCCAATATGAACTCAACCTTATATTTTTTCCCTTGTGCTCCGCTGGAATGTTCTTTGATTTCCTAACTTCTGTATCCCATCTTTTTAAAGGACATTTCTTGGATGCAGCGATCTCGAACTCTGCCTTTTTGATTAAATCCTCCAAGGCTTCCTTCGAATCTTTTTCTATAGATCGCAAAATCTCATGAGCAGCAGAATTCGAGCTGTTCGGATAAGTAACAGATAAACTCTGTTTTGCAATTTCCACGCAGTTCTTGTAATATAATACTGACCCAAGCAGTCGTCCAAGATGATAAAATCCCGCTGCACAAAGGCGTGATAACAACACATCTTCCGAATGGCATACTACCCTACCAAACGTGTACAAGAAAACCACATCAGAGTTCGCTGATGTTTCCGTTAGCTTCAAGAACATTTCACCTTGATAGTAATTGAGAAACCATGAGTCCTCGTCTTCCCTACTGGCTAAAATCAAATCTTCAATTATAGCCAAGGCCTTGTTGTAATCTCCATTACGGAAGAGTTTTTTAGCCTCTTCTAACAATTCTAAGCCCTCTTCATCTTCCAGGAAAGACGAAGGCTCCATAGCAACGATTCTCAAGATTCTTGCGCTTTCTTGGTCACGAGAATTTTTTTAGGTTTCAGAGAGAATTTTATTTACGAAAAGAAGCGGGAAAATCAAAGGAATAATATAGCAGCAACTGGCTTTTATTACGTGAGAGACACGTGACAAGAGGCTTGGAAAAAATAACACAGAGCCAATTTTGAACATTGGGGAATACTGTCGAACACCTTCTGCGCATTACACCTTTGGGTTTTTTCCAGTATAAAAAGATAAAAGAAAACCAAAAATTGGTGCGAATCTTCGAATCTGGCTTAAAAACTAATTGTAAATTGGTCTTCATGTTGAAGATGAACAAAATTCGTTGATATGTTCAGACTTGAAAGATCAACAATAAGAGACGAGACAAGAGATTCGAAATTCTGGAAGTCTTTTGTTATATAAAAACTAAAAGAGGTTTAACTTGGCGTGAAAACAAAAAATACGACAAATTAATTAGCACGAGAGATTGACACGTGATTATTGAACCATTAAGATAAATAAAAATAGATAACAATAATAGTTTTACAGAGGAGGGTTTAAGTTTTTGGATGGCAAAGAAATGCAGAGAAGAAAGCTAGTGGAAATCTCTGTCTTCGTAATCAGCAAATCCCATTTTTCATCTTCCATTAAATCTCTATCCAATCTCGACCTTCCAGGTCCTGAAGATGACGATCCTCTCTACGTCGATGTACCCAAGCCTCGGAGAGATAAATCGGAGAGGAAGCCGTATCCGACTCCGATGAAGGAGTTAATTCGGCGAGCCAAAGAGGAGAAATTGCTAAGAAAATCACAGCCCTGTCGAGTTCTTGAAGACCCGCCGGATAACGGGTTACTCGTGCCGGAACTCGTCCACGTGGCTCACTCTGTCCACCGATGCCGTAACTCGTTACTCGCTGGTCTCTCTAAAATCATTCATCATATTCCTGTTCATCGCTGCAGGTTACTTAACTATGTTCCCAAATCTCTGATTTTGATTTACGATTTCTTTAGCTTGTTTTAAACTAAAAGTTTCACTCTTTTCATCTCTAAAAGATATACAGTAATCAATTTTAGCTTAGATTTAAGTCATATGGGTTCCCTAAATTGAGTTATTGAGCTACTGCTCAATTTGATCCCTGAAGCGTTTTCAGGCCTTTGAGTTGGTTCCAGTAAAATTATGGTTGCTTTGTGTGGTTTACTTAATTAGAACAGAAGGATCTAGTGTGATTTGAGCTGGAAAATCACTGATTTATCTTCGATTGGTTTGTTGCGTTTGCAATATATTTGGGGAGGAAAACGATAAAATACATATGCATGATGAAACAATGGAGACTTTAGTTAGGTGAAACACCCAATAGATGGATTATAGTGGCCGAGTGGGTAGTTGGCTACTTAATCTTTGTCGAATTTCCGAAGTTGGAACGTCACTGAGTTACTTGTGTTGTTTGTTTTCAGATGCTGCTCTGAGGTTCACATTGGCAAGGAAGGTCATGAAATCAGGACTTGCACAGGCCCGGGGAGCGGTTCAAGAAGTGCCAATCACATCTGGAAAAGAGGAAGAGCGAGCGATGTTGTGTTGTTCCCAAAATGTTTTCACCTCTATGACCGTGCTGTCAAACCGAGAGTTATACACAACGAGAGATTTAACGTGCCTAAAATCTCTGCGGTTCTCGAGCTATGCATACAGGCCGGTGTAGACCTTGAGAAGTTTCCATCAAAGCGAAGATTGAAACCTGTTTACAGCATTGAAGGACGTATTGTAGATTTCGAGGAAGTCAACGATGGTAATTTAGAAACCGCAGTTACTTCTACTACTACACTTTTACAAGAAGACGATTGTTGTAACCAAGAGGAGAAAAGCTTGAAGGAATTAAGCATTGAGACGATGGAGTCATGGTTTGAAATGGTTTCAGGGGTCAGGAAACTGATGGAGAGATACAAAGTGTGGACTTGTGGGTATTGTCCTGAGATTCAGGTCGGTCCAAAAGGACACAAAGTGAAGATGTGTAAAGCGACAAAGCATCAGATGCGAGACGGAATGCATGCTTGGCAAGAAGCAACAATCGATGATGTGATCAGTCCAAACTATGTGTGGCATATTCGGGATCCAAATGGTTCTGTTCTTGACAATAGCTTGAAGAGGTTTTACGGGAAGGCTCCTGCGGTTGTGGAAATGTGTGTGCAAGGTGGTGCACCTGTGCCTGATCAGTACAAGAGTATGATGAGGCTCGATGTGGTTTACCCGCAACGTGATGAAGTCGATCTAGTTGCTTGACTTCTCAATGTGATTCAGCACCAGTCGCACTGAGATATTCGGTTGGACTTAGTAGGGTCAAGGCCTCATGTTCATCTCAATTCTCAAACCAATCCGTCCGATTGGACCAGTCGTAACCGGAATCCTGATTTATCCTAAAGCATTAATTTGTAGAAAGAAAGGGCGAGAAAGATTGAAAAGAAAAGAAAAACGTGATCATGTGAATCACAGCATATCATTAAGAATTTGTTTTCTGGTTAATAATTTCGCAGTTTCAGAAAATCAACAAATTCATCTAAGATGGGCTAAATTGTAGACTCCATTAGTAATCACTTCTGACACAAAAGCAGAAAACAAAATTTTGTAGCGCAAGAGGAAACAGGTAGGCTTGAGATGGCTGCGGATTGTGTGCATCAGATCTTCTTTGAGAATCTTCATGTTCAAGAGGACCTGCAATACCAGAAAATATACATCTCAAAACAAGATAATTCGAATTATTTATCAACTGAAGAAGCTTTTTCACAAATAAAGATTTTAGAACTTCAAGTACCTGTTTGCTTTTTTCTTCTTTTTTGGCAGTGACTTTTTATTTTCCTGGAGTAAAAGATCTGCTACTGCTGCCTCTGACTTGGCTTTGGAATCCATGTATACAATTTCTTTCTACATTAGAAAAGACATGAAAATATCTAAGAAACAATTCAAATACCAAATCAGGCAGTATATGAAAGCTGTCTGTATATAACCACCACAGTTTATAAGTGCGGCTATCAAAAAAAGAAAGCCTGGTGAGCTTATCCAGCAAACTCATCCTTGAGTTATCAATAAGCAAAATCTTTGAATCAATTAGCAGAACCTGCAAGTCATGTAGATACTTGTAAATGGCCAATTTTGTGTTATTATGTTGTTAATAAATGTGAAAATCATGAATAAACCTTCTGGATGATAGCTGATTTCAGAATGTCTATGGATTCCAACACTACATCATCGCTGAGACTTTTACGCTCACGTATAAGATTCATGCAATCTTCATAATCAGGGTAACCAAATGTTGGATGCAATGCTCCTGTGAGAACATCTCGTACTGCACACACAAATAATTTTCTAGCGTAGGAATATATGGGGGCTTTCTTTACACACTTATCGCATAGAAGAGATGCATATCTGTTCCAATGATCTTCCTTTTTACTTCTGTCATCATCTTCCCTCATACAGATTATCATGACGAGAGTAAGAGCTGAAACATAATGTAAGACCTGCATTTTCTTTGCATATTTGGTTTCCAAAGTCCTGCATGTGAACTGTAAAGCTCTCAGAACAGCCATCCAAATATCAAGATTGTGTTCTCTGATTGTTCTGGGAAAGATCTTATCTAAAGAAATACATTCAGTTAGCCAAGATATGATATCATCTCCCTGAACATGTGCCTTGCCGTAGTGAACATTGGGATCAAAAATATTGATTGTTTCTTCACCATCAAATGGAACATCACTGCGTTTTAGCAGACTTTTATCCAGAGAATTACTGCGTTTTAGCAGCCTTTTATCCAGAAGAAGAAATGAAAACTGAGGGTCAAAGTCGATCTTTTCTTTAACTTGAGTTGAATCCAAGATACTATCCACTACTCTGCAGACCACATCTGTACTATCATTCCTTTCACACTTGATGCTTTTTAGAAAGTCTAGGATTTGATTGAGTTCATGACATTCCAGAAAACAGATACTCTGAGGTGTTTCCACTAGATGAGAATCCATAAGACTCTGTTTGGAAACTTCAAGTTTTCCAAGATGCTTAACTGGAAAATCCATCACCCAATCTCGAATGCTACAGGCGAGAATTTTTTTTTTACAAAGCGACATAAGGAGCAGTTTAATTTCCTTGAGTAACTTACCACGCTCTTCATCCGCAGCTAAAGGCCACTCGGACCATCCATTCTTAGATTTAGATGCAAACGCTTTCACATCAGCGAGCTGATTCTTGATCATTTCATCGGCAGCTACTGCATCTATTGGTTCCCAACCTCCAACTGATATCTTACCAGCCCAGGCTTTCCCTATCCTCTTGACCAAATCATGTTCCGAAGGTTTGAAATCTGCAGCATGTTGTTGTTCAAGATGATTCTTACATTCTACCTCACTAGAGAGCTCTTTCGAACATTTAGTTCTACACATCCAGAACGACCATTTTTTGTCTTCCCTAGCAGAAGAGAGAACTCGCTCCAAAGTGTCTCGTACATTTCTTTTATATACTACCTCGACAAAACTTAAAAGCTTTGCAATGCTTACTTTCATAAAATCTCTTTTGGTCCTAACATCCAATCCCACCCAATACGACCTTAATTCCTTAAACTTGTCCTCATACGGCTCTGGACTTTTCTTTAACTCCCGAACTTTTGGCTCATATTTTTCTAAAGGACAAGTCTTGGAAGCAGCGATCTTGAACTCTGCATCTGTCATTATTTCCTCCACTATTTTATTCCTCTTGTTTTTTAGCTCTCCATAACACATTGAAACAAGAGAATTCCCTTGTTGGTGAGTAACAGAGAAATCCTGTTTTGCTTTCTCCACGGACATCTTGTAATACAATACTGAGCCAAGCATTCCGGCTAAAACGCACAATGCTTGTGCACAAACGTCTGATAAATTCACATCTTCGGAAAGGCATGCTACAGAACCCAGCAAGTATGCGATCTCCAGGTCAGGGTCCTGGTCCTCTGCTCTTTCCGAAAGTCTTAAGAAGATTTCACCTTGTTCCATATGAAGAAGCCATGAATCATTGGCTTCCCAATAGACTGAAAGCAGGTCTTCAAGTATCTCCAAGGCCTTCACGTAATGTCCATTAGCAATGAGATTTGTCGCATCTCTGTAGAGTTTTTCCCCCTCAACATCGTCCATGAAAGAAGGCTTCGTAGTAACGATTCTCAAGGTTCTTGCGGTTTCTTGGTCTCGAGAGATTTCTTTTTTGCTTAGGAGAGAAATCTATCAGAATACTAGCGGGAAAAAGTAAAACAGAAATAACCGCATAATATTGAAGAAGCAGACTTTTATAACGTGAAACAGAGACCCAATTTTGGGCATTGGGAAATTCTGTCGAACACCTTGTGTACTTTGATTTAGTTGTGAATTCCCGGAATAAATCCTCAACAGAAAACACAAAATTTGTGAATTTGGGTCAAAACTTAAATGCAGAACCGCCTTCATGTTGTGAATGATCTTCTTTTTTTGGATAAAATTTATATTGTGAATGATCATCAAGAAGAGATGAGACAAGAAAAGAGTGGTCGAAGAACGAAGAACCCAGACTGCTTTATTATTTATTACTTTAAAAAAAAAGGAAAAAATTGGTCGAAAAAATGGCGACAGAAGAGTACTAATAATTAAGACGACGGACCTAATAAAGAAAACAGAGATCCGCTCTTGTTTGCCGATCAACCCACTGTTGTTTTACAAGAGATTCTAAGACAGTACTTATGAAGGCTGTAGAAGTACACACTTTGTTTCTGCCGTAGAATGACTTCTTTTGTTGTTATATGAGTCTGAAGATCTTGTTTCCTTCTTCTGCATTCGCTTTCAAACTCTCAGCAGATGTTTTGGTCACAATTTGAGCAGTTCCCTAACTTATTACTTTATATCTTTTCATTAGAAACAGTTTGATTTGAGAAAGGAAATCTCATAAATATTAGGAAACTAAGAACACAAAATTTTGGTTCTTGTAATCCTCAAATCATTCAATTCTCGGCCAATTTGCTCCTTGCTGTCGCAATCTCACTTCGCAGCTTCTCAATCGTTTTCACGGATCCAATTATGTTCCTCTCCATCTCTTTCAATTGCCCCACTCTCTCTATGTTTCCACTCTTCTCTCCATCAAAATTTTCCCTGTTCCAATGAACCAAATGGTTAAATGAATGGATGATGTATCTTTTAACAGTTACTAGACATGTAGAAGACAATTCTTTTACCGTAATTTCTGGTGCTCCTCTTTCAACCGCTCAAGCTCTTGACTCGACGTCTCTAAAGTCTCTGCTTCGATGCAAACCTTCTTCAATTCCTTTACAACCAACTTCACCTGTGAAGCAAGCTCTTCACGTTCTCTCGCTAATCTATGAGCCTCAATGTGAGCTAATTGCAGCTCCCTTCTTATATTCTCACTGTTATTAATAATGGCCTCCAATTTTGCTATTTTCTCAAGAGTAGCTCGGATCTGAATCTCACTGTCTGTTTCTGTCTTTCTTATGTGAGCTCTTAACCCCTGGGCTTCGCGGTCAGCCACGGTTAGGTCTTCCTTTAGAGCTACGTAGCTTGAAGCTAGTTTCCGGTTGTCGCTAGAGAGCCGGTCTATCTCAGCAGCTTGAGCTGCAATCTTGTTTTCTAGAAGCTCGGGATGAGAAATCCGGTGGTCTCGATGATGATGGTGATCCGAAGCCGACGAGATGGTCTCGTGATGTCTCGATGATGATACACTAGTTGACATACCTTGGCTCACTCGATTATGATGCTTTGAAACTAGCCTCTCCCTTGAAGACATTCTGAGGTACAAAGATGACTCTCTACTTAGAACATAGATCAAAGAAAACAAAGTGTCCTTTCTAACCAAAAAAACCAAACTTTAAGAGCAAAAATCTACCTAAAAGTGGCAATGACATTCAGTAATCGAAGAAAGCACAAAAACAATGGCAAATACCTAAATTCGTGTCTTTGACACGAACTAAAAGAAAACCAGAAACCGCAATGACGAAGCTAACTAACAGAGCCGATCTCTAACTAAAGAGACAAACCAATTTAACCCTAAATCCTTAGAAACCCTAAATTCTCCATATCACAATTGGACGAACCTGAAATTCACAAAAAAAAAAAAGGCGATCTTCGGTAAGATGAGCTAAAATCGAACACCAGAAGACACAACTGTCGTAAAATGAAGGCTTTATGGTCTAAAATCAAATCAAAGACTCCAATTGATTACAGTTTACACAACGGCACCAACTCTGGTCTCAGCTTGTTCAATGATCTTCGGTAAGATGCCGCAAAACTAAAGGCTTTATTGTTTTGTTTTTGCATTCCTTATTATGAATTTGAAACCAGATTTGGTTTTATATAATTGGGCCGATATTAATCAATTAAGGCCCATTATTTGTTAGCCCATTTATACTTTTTCTTCTATATCTGTCACGTGAGCATCCTTATTCCTTCCTCTTCTCTCGGCTTTGATGAACAAACAAACTTCTACAAAATTTACTTCTTCTATTCAGATTCGCACTTTCGTCAATTTATTGGATTAATTCAAACCAGTTAGATATTGAGCTGATCCGAAGATTACTGTTGAAAATCGATCGCCCTGATTTTCAATTTCATTCTTAGGGTTTTAAAATCCTCCTGTAAGTCAGCTCTGTTCTTGCTCTTATCTCATCTTCTTCATATCCATCTTAATTTTTTTATATAAAATGTTTGCGTTTTGTTTTCTCAGCTCATATCAAAATCAATTCTCAATTACCATACAGAATTTCGTAATTTTAAGGTATGTATTTGATCCCACATTTGTTTGTATCTTTAACGATTTTTTTTCTGGACCTCAGACTTCAATTTCAGTCGCTTAAAGCTCCAAATTTTTAATTTTAGTGACACTATCCTTGCCTTTTTCGTCCTCAATGGCGTACCTTTATTGCCTTGGTGACAAAGCTTACTTGTACAGATCAGTGAAGTAGAATGGCAGTGGCGATGGAGACGGAGATGGAGTTCTCTGATGGTGAAGAAACAAATAATGCTAACCCAAATGTTGCTGCTTCCCAATATTCTGCTCCTCCTGTGGAAAACACGGCTAAGCTTATAGCTCTTTATGGAAACTCAGCCATAGGACTACAAAAAGAGATAGAAATGAGACAGAATCATGAACACGTAAATGGTTATATCTTTATGTGTAATGGGAGAACAAAAACCGATTGCTACCGTTACCGTGTTTTTGGGATTCCAAGAGGGGGAAAAGAAATTGTTGAGAGCATAAAACCAGGCATGAAGCTTTTCCTCTATGACTTTGAGAAGAGACTTCTCTATGGTGTATATGAAGCTACAATTGGTGGCAAGTTGGATATAGAACCAGAAGCTTTTGACAAAAAATATCCAGCTCAGGTAAAATGGTGAATTTGCATGATTTCGTTTAAATTGCACTAGATAAAATACTCAACTGAATGTGCTTTAAGATTATCATTTTTCTCCTTTTTCTTGGTTTTGGCAGGTTGGATTTAGAATTGTCATGAACTGTTATCCCTTGCCAGAAAACACTTTCAAGTCTGCTATCTATGAAAATTACAAAGGTTCCAAATTTAAGCAAGAACTTACTCCTCACCAAGTAATAGACTTTCTTGCTATTTACGAAACACCTTTTAAAGTTCTAGGCTTACCTACCTGGGTTACTGTGTAAATATATGTATGTAATGTTCATGGACTGCAGGTTATGTCTCTGTTAGCACTGTTTCGTCCATTTACTGCTCCAGAACTCGATTCGTTGCCTCATAGATTGGCTTCCAGAGCTTCCGCACCTAGGGCTCTATCTTTTGAGGAACGGTTCATAGCTGCTACACAACTAAGAAATGCTTCCTCAGTTTTAGATCCTTTGTCTGTTCGTCATGCAGAACCACGACTTGGCTCTCTTATGGGCCATCAGTCTGTTCCCCGCACATCTCTGCTCCAACATAGTTACTCCAGACAAGACGGCTACTCAACCCCACCAAGGGAAGCTCTAAGTCTGTCAAATTTGAATCAGTCTTATCATTCTACAGAAAGTCAGCAGCAACGGTCATCTATTCAAGACCCTCAACTCAAATACCTAACGATTTTATCTAATATCCGGAGGTAACCATGGTTGTGGGGGTTTTTCCTTTAGTCAATATCTCAATTGATATCTCAATTGATTGATCATCATATTGTGGCTCACTAAAGACCTAAAACTGAGAATTTTACTTGAGTTCTCATTCTCCAGATGTTTACATTATTTCTATTTTCTGGCTTCGCAGTTACATATATGTGAATGTGTAATCACAGGTGGTTGACTTTTTTGCTATGGCAGATATGGAACTGCCCCAGAGCGCTTGGCCTCAGAAAATGAATATTATCCGGCATCGCCATCAGAGAAAGACCAGTTTGCTTCACCTTATTCTGATGACAAATACTATCCTTCTACGTTGTCTGGGAATGAACATCCTTCTGCATCTGCCGCTAATGGGAGTGTGTACAAAAGTGAGTTCTATACTTCAGCATCAAAAAACGAAGGGGAAGCTAGTCGGCAAAGTGAGATCCCTGCTGGGACCTACTATCACCCAGAAGCATCTATAGTTCCATATACTACAGTGTCCATGCTGGCAGTTACTACTGTTGCTCAATCTCATACTCAGACAGCTGGCTATACACCAGCAAATGGTGAAGCTTCACAACCAGCTCCTGGAGCTATCGGTAACACACCCCAACTTCAAAGTGTAGCGAGTAAGTATAGCACGCATCTACAGCCTGGGAGTGTGGAAGAAAGTACGCAATCATATGGTGGAACATATAGTTACACACAACCACAATATTTTGAAGCTATGGGGCATACCACTCAACTCTATGCTGGTGGCACTGGATATATTCAACAAGCTCATGCTGCAGCAACTGGGTACAGTGAGCAAGCTCATGCTGCAGCAACTGGGTACGCTGAGCAAGCTCATGCTGCAGCAACTGCATACGCTCAGCAAACTCATGCTGGAACAAGTGGGTACACTCAGCAACCCCATACTGCAGCAACTGGTTACGTTCAGCAAGCTCATGCTGCAGCAACTGCGTACGCTCAGCAGTACATTCCGCAACCCCCTACTGCAGCAACTGGGTACGCTCAGCAACCCCATGCTGCAACAACTGGGTATGCTTTGCAACCACATGCTCAAGCTGTTGGATACATGCCGCAATACCATGGTCAAGCTGCTGCTGGATACACTCAACAAGCTGTAACGCAAGGTTCTATACCAGGGGCTCCAGGGACAGCTGTTTGGAATGCTGCAATCCAGGCATATTCTGCAACAGGAGATTGGAATGCGGTGAATCAGTCTTATAACCCTCACACGGCAGATGCAACCACAACCTACTATCAAACATCTTAAAACTGTTAAAGCATGCCAAAGAGAACTCTGTTACTCTCGTGCATGTAGGGAATTTTCAAACTTAATCAAGGAACATAATTTCTGTTCAGGTGAGAAACAATTTGATATGGTGTTGCTGAAGAAAACCTCTTTGCATTGGATTTGCAGGATTTGGGCAACGTGGTGCGTGGTGGGGAAGCATGGACTTGCACTGGTCGGTCAACTCAGTGGAAAAGAGGGAAAAGGGCATAAAAAGCCAGGGTCTCCAGCTCGTTCTCTGTAAGTTAAAAAGTTGAACATATATGGTTTCATTTTACTATATTTCTTAGCTGCAAATGAAGAACTTCCTTAAACCATTAAATCTTCTTTAAGTCCCGTTTCAGGAGTGCAAAATCAAATGCAGTTCTGATTGGGATATTAATAAAATTATCACAACTCTGTTAAAATTAGTTGTTCTAAAACATTTCATCTAGTACTTTCATGTTCA
Organism: Lepidium campestre; assembly: GCA_009757365.2. NCBI lineage: Eukaryota > Viridiplantae > Streptophyta > Magnoliopsida > Brassicales > Brassicaceae > Lepidium > Lepidium campestre. Next base: position 70,229 of record WJSH01006868.1, on the reverse strand, counting down.
CTACTTGGGATTTGTCACTAAGAATAATACATTCAAAGGTTAAAGGGTTCACCTCAAAAACGCGATTTCGCCGGCACGGCAAAATCGATCTCCCTATAGCAATCTTGTGACCAAGAATATGCTTTATTGGCTCTAAGATTAATTAGAAAAACAAAAAGACTTGGCTTTAAGTTTTGAGTTATTCTTTGAGGTTCCCAAGTCTCCCACTATGTATGTTTAAGCACTTGCACTGCAATTCATATGTTCTTTGTTTTTTATCTTCTCTTTCAAAGAAGCTTTTTGTTTTTTCTTATTCCCAAATAATATCATAATTTGTCTCTTTCCCCCTATTAAATTTACCATTGTTAGCTACAGAATTTACTTAGGTTGTGTTTGTCAAACAACTATCATTAAGAAAGAAAAAACTAAAATTTGTAATTGTCCCGAAATAACGTGATAACGTCTTCCCATATAATAATATTTAATCTCTGAGGATTTATACAAAACTTCTGAATTGTGTTAAATATATTATATCAAAACTATGATGGTCTCCATGGTAATAAATATCCAAAATGTTCTCACGTGAAAGTCTTATTGGCAATTTTAGTGAATTATCCAACGAATTATGCCAATTGCCACAACTTGTACTCGTCTGAATCCAAAAAAATCTGTTGGCCAAAAAAAACAAAAGGAATTATAATTCTACAATATCAAATAACTATAGAATTCAATGATTACTCTACCTACCAATAAATCTGTCTAATTAAATTATTAATTTGCTGGCTAAAATCATTCTCTAGCATATATATCTATATATATAATTTTGACCACTGACCAAGACGTTTACTAAAAGAATATTTTACAAAAGAGAATTTTCTGAGAAATTGTTGAAGGGTTCTTGGATATTTCGTGTAAATTATCTTTTTCTTTAGTCAATTACAATTCAGACAAAAAAAGTCCTGTTTTTATTAAAAGACCTATTAAATGAAATAAAAAAGAAAAACACTATAAAAGGGAGAGGAGACGTTATTAAAATGGGGCGCGAGTCAAAGAGTTGGAGAAAGTGGGTCCCATTTACTGCGGAGAGGATTATCGTTTCTCTGAATCTTCCTTCCTTTTTTCTTCCCAGAAATTCTTAAAATTCAAGTGATTCTGATTATTTTGGATATCGGAGAGGATTTATCTATGGGGAATTGCTGCTCCGATGTTTCCTCCGGCGCTGGTGCTATAGTCAGCGTTGGTGGAACTGCTTCCTCCGCCGCTCTCGCCACTGGCAACGATGCCGTTGATTACTTTCTTAAGTCGAAAGGTTTCAACGGACTCTTCTCTCACCTCGAGGTTCTCTCTTCCTCATTCATTTCTAAGTTTAAATAACATATATATACGTATATGTGTGTGAGCTTCTTTCGTACGGCAAAGAGTTAAAAATCGATTTTGACTGTATCTGAGGATTTATGTTTGATGATGTTTTGTTTTTGCAGCTATCGTTTTCTGCTTCCAATTTGCGAGACAGAGACGTATTCTCTAAGGTTCGTTGTTATTCGAAAATTGGCTCCTTTATTTGAAACTTGAGTTCAAAAAGAAGGAAGACGTTGTCTCTATGAAGTTAGTGTTCATTGCTAGTCACTTGTTATCCTCGAGTTCATTTTCGCCTGATGGTAGTTTTAATTCCCATGGAATTTGAGTTTAAGTGTGTATCCCTTTCAAGACCGAAAAATATGTGAAAGATTGTTCATAAGCTTTGTGAAGATGACTTCTTGAAAACTCCTGAGCGGCTTGCTTTCGCTGAAGCATTAAGATTCTACAGAATGTGCCTTGCACGCTATATACAGATTGTATAGTCTGTTGAACAGAAATACTTTTGATGGAAACAGAATGTTGTGGAACCTTAGACAACTTGTGAATTGTGATTATTTACAGCACTCTTCTGGATTTTGTGGCCTATTTCTACATTTTCATTTACTTGCTGTTGCATGACAAACTTTTTTTCTTTCCCTCAGAGTGACCCTATGGTGGTTGTTTATAAAAAAGAAACAGACGGAACACTTTCTGAAGTGTTCCGCAGCGAAGTTATTTTGAACTCCTTAGCTCCGAAATGGATTAAGAAATTTACAGTCGCTTATCATTTTGAGACTGTGCAGACATTGTTGTAAGATTCTAAATCTTCATAAACCTTCTTACCTTTACCTGAAATATATGACTCATTACGTTGATTGTTTATTTACAGCTTTCGTGTGTATGATGTTGACACTCAATTTAAAAATTCAGGAGAGGAGGTAAATGCTTATTTCCTGCCAGAATTTTATGATATGTCAATATTGCATCTGGTGTATATAAGCATGTTTATTTTGTTGCTTTATATGAACACCCACATGTTTCTGTCTCAACATGCATTGTTCCAGATTGATCAGGTGAAAATGGTTGAATACTTGTCATAAAGTGTGTATGACTATGTAGTGTACTTACTACTTAAAGTTTACTTTTCAGATGCTTAATTTGGACGAACAGCAGTTTCTCGGTGAGGCAACATGTGCATTGTCTGAGGTATCAAATACTTAAATGCTTTCCTTTCTTATATTAGAGACCATATATAGTTATTTCAATATACTGTATGCGCACTTGTTTGCTGATTCTCTGAGAGACATAGCAGAAAATTAGTTTTATTGCCTAGCTTATAAGGGAGAGAGAATTACTTCATATCTACTTTTCAATACGCAGATTATCACGAAACCAACTAGGACAAAGACGTTAGAACTCAAGCGCAAAGAAGGCTTTGCTCCACAGAATCAGGCTCACCACGGAAAGCTTATCATCCATGCTGAGGAGTCCCTTGCTTCTAAAACTACAACGGAGATAGTATTTAGATGTAAGAGTTTGGAATCTAAGGATCTTTTCTCCAAAAGTGTAAGTTTGTAATATATGCTCTTTACCATTTTACATAGTATAGTTCTGACATAAATATAACACACTTTTTCTTTGTTTCAACTCTAGGACCCCTTTTTGGTGGTATCAAAGATTGTAGAGCATGGAACCCCAATTCCTTTGTCTAAAACTGAAGTCCGGAAGAACGATCTTAACCCTATTTGGAAACCAGTCTTTCTTAGTGTTCAACAAGTGGGAAGTAAGGTATGACAAAATTCTTATAGCTGAGTTTTGTAATAACATGTTTTGAAATGAATAGAAAATTAGAAAGTATATTTCTCTGTTCGAGATGCATGTTGATTTACAGAAAGACCTCTGAAGTTTTTTCTATAATACTGCAGGACAGCCCATTGATAATAGAATGCTCAGACTTCAATTCGAATGGCAAACATAGTCTGATCGGGTAACCAAAATCTTAGAGCTCAGTCCATCTCATTTATGGAGTGACTTAATCTGTTAGCTGACTCATATTACTCGTTTATAATGGGTTGCCAGAAAAGTACAGAAATCGCTTTCAGACCTGGAGAAACTTCATTTGGCTGGCCAAGGAATCAATTTATCTTTGCCCACCAGTGCGGGCCAAAACAAGGTATAAACCAAGACTAATAGTTTTTTTAACAATTTGCCTTTTCACGTAAGCTATCTAATAAAATTTATGGTTATTTAGGTGTTGAAGAGCCAGCTTTTTGTGGACAAGTTTACCGAGACTGTCCAGCATACATTCCTAGAATACTTGGCATCTGGGTTTGAATTGAACTTCATGGTAGCAATCGATTTCACAGGTATGTATCCACTAAATATGTAATGTCATTGTCACCTATCATATGAAAGAAGATACCTCCATTGCCGTCCTGTACAATAATCTAAACTTTTCTTTTGTCCTTCAGCTTCAAACGGAAATCCCCGCCTACCTGATTCTTTGCACTACATTGATCCCTCAGGACGATTAAATGCCTACCAGAGAGTGAGTACTCAGTAATATTCCATTTCCTGCTTTTAGCAGTGACTGCGACTAAATCTATCAAAATATCTTCTTTTTATTCAGGCAATAGTGGATGTTGGAGAAGTGTTGCAGTTTTATGACTCTGACAAACGGTTCCCTGCCTGGGGATTTGGAGCTCGTCCAATCGACGTTCCAGTTTCACATTGCTTTAATCTCAACGGAAGCAGTTCATACTCTGAGGTGAACAAAACTTGACTTGCGTATTGTGAAATAAAAACTTCGCTGCTATTGTATTCACATATATTGATTGTTTGTTTCTCTCTCAGGTGGATGGGATTCAAGGTATCATGACTGCATACACCAGTGCTCTCTTCAACGTCTCTCTTGCAGGGCCTACCCTTTTTGGTCCGGTGATCAACTCTGCTGCAACGATAGCCAGCGATTCTCTAGCTAAAGGTTTACGGAAATACTACGTCTTATTGATCATCACAGTGAGTATATATAAAAAAGAAAAACCAATATCACTTTACAAAGGATTACAAATGAAACATTGTTTGTATAAACCACAAACTCTTGTGTTCAGGATGGTGTTATAACAGATCTTCAAGAAACAAAAGATGCATTAGTCAGTGCATCGGATTTGCCATTATCAATCCTCATTGTAGGAGTTGGAGGAGCTGATTTTAAAGAGATGACGGTAAAACTCTATTGTCTTTAAAGAAGAAGAAACGTTTTTAAAGATTCTCTCCAGTATATATAATCTTGTGTATACTGTACTTTATTGTTGTTAGATACTAGACGGAGATAGAGGAGAAAGATTGGAGAGCTCGGGTGGGCGATTGGCCTCACGAGATATAGTTCAGTTTGTGGCACTACGAGACGTCCAACGTGAGTTTTGCTCGATTAAAAAACGTCCGAAACGCATGAAAATGCTAATTGAAATGTCGTCTTTGGTTTGATGGGTTTTAAATGTATTGTGTTATGGTTAATTGCAGATGGAGAGGTCTCGGTGGCACAAGCGCTTCTTGCGGAATTGCCTTCGCAGTTTTTGACGTATATGCGAATCCGTAATATGAAACCAGTTCCTCCATGAATGATTTGGCCAAAGACAAAGTGTGTGTATATGTACATTGTTATTACTCTTGATCAACTACTACAGCAGTAAAACGCTGCCGTTTTTGGGCGACCTCGTTGGCTTTTGTAATTTCTATATTTGCTGAATCTGGAATGAAGAAACTGATATACAAAAAGAAAAAACTAAAAGAATTTTACTCGAGTGTAATCATATAGAATTAACTCGCGATTTGACATATGTAGCATTTTCAGATGTATTATCAACCAAGAGCATAACATTTAAGAAAATAATAGTCCAAAAACTTATAATGATATGTCAATTTAATATGAGAATAACTGATACTATTGAGATAATTATAAGTTTATCAATTCAGCTGAACAAATTTAGTTTTCAATAGGTATTTTATATATTCAAAATTAATTTATAATAGCATAAAATCACTAATATACAATAGGTAATCGTCTTATCTCACATGACATCATTTAAGTTATAGATCGAGTTTTTGGCGATTCAAGTATTCATTAAAAAAAAATAGCATGAAATCATGTTTTAAATGTTTTGAATATGTAGATATATGGTAAAAAAAAGCCATTACCATTTTTTTGTCAAATAAATAAATAGTGTGGTGTTACACAGTGATCTAAGAGTTATGCAATAATGATAGAAAAAATTTCTTCTACAAAAAAAGTTTAAACAATAATGATAGAAAAATTGATGAATGAACATAAATAAACCGCCGGTTAGGGAAATGGTAGTTGAACCTAACACCTAAATAGTACACACACAGACACAAACACATAACATAAGTCAAAGTGGCTTTGGTTTACAACAATTTAGAAGTCTTTACATTATAATCCACTTGCGACACATTGCACCTAAGTTCTTCACCTGTCAACTTATTTAGCTGTTGACTTTTCGGGTCAAGACTTATTCAATATACAATCAAACTCTTCTTCTGGTAAAAAAGCCTATCAAAGTAAAATATAGGTGAGAGAGAGAGAGTTCCTTTGAAGTAAAATAAAATAAATAAAGAAAATTCTTTGGATAGCAGAAACGTGTACACTAACTACACTTCACCAGCAATTATTATACAATAGTTAACATTATCCATTTTATCAAATTTCATCATAATACGCAATGTATATAATTGCGAATACTATATCTAAAGTATATAGTTTTCCATTAGATACTACCAAAAATTAATAATAATTTACGTTGAGTTTCTACAATATTATATTTAATTTCTTTTTCAATATAACTAATCAATAATCATTATTAAACATTTGTACTACTAAGATGTGATTATACCAGTACTCATTCACCAGATCATATTAAAACTCCGCACAAGAGTGTTTGGGCGAGAATAATATTACCACTCCTGAAAAGTTTTCGTGTTATTTAAAAAAAAAACATTTGTATGAATTACGCGATCTTACAACAATGAAAATCTTCGATAATTTATCCTAGTAATATATATGTTGATAAAAGCATTCACTAATCATATACTTAAAGTAAGAAAGCAAGAGTTGGATTGATATGAATTGGTAGGAGGAAAACGTAGACCACCGTCACACGACTTTCGACCGTTGGTTATATTATTATACAACGTGCGTTTTATATAAATACATATATGGTCCTATACAAATCTTAAAACAACAACAAACAAAGGTCCTACTCGAGATTTAATTTGCATGCACGATTCACTTTTTTTTCTGGTCATTTTTAAATCATTTTATTTCATATTGCCATTTTTGGTCAAAACTCTTTCACTAAAAAAACGTTTCACTTCTCAAATACGCAAACTCATAAACTGTTTTTTTTTTTTAATAATTTACGTCCAACCCAACAAAGTAAACCTTTTTATATCACAGATTTTTGTATTGCCTTAATCTTTGTTAAAGGATGTCTAATTTTGTCGATAAAATAAGTTGTCGGTTAACAAAGTTTTACACGAGAAAGTTCTCTATTTTAACTTATTATTCAACAAGATTACTATTTCTTCCCTCGATTTTTCATGATTATGTTTAAATGTTAACCCTTTTACAAACAATAAAATAATAAAAAAAAACATGAATGGAAACTCTTTCTCACAAAAGTTAGATAATTAATTAAAAACATAAACATGCATGCATTTTTCCATCTTCTTTATTCTTTTTCTTTTCCAACCATTTATTTAATTAAAAATAAGACTTCTTCATTGGTCGTCCAAATTCTTTTAATTTTGCATGCTTTGTTTTTCCTTGTCGATCGTGAAGTTATCTTTTTTTATACACAAGTTAATCTTTAAAATATCATCTTCGTCTGATATTTAAATATACAATTGCACTTTCCTCATCAAGAAAAGCAGGGCTTAACAAAGATTCTCGATCGTGTTATACCTTGTCTTCATTTTAAGCTCTCCCAAGTATCGATCCGTACTGGTCGTACAACCATATTTTCTATTACTTTTAGATGATAATGAACATGGAAAAAACACTTAATAAAGACAAAGAATAATATACCAAGAAAAAAAAGAAAAAAAAAAAAGATTTTATGAGGTCATATGTTCACACGTAGAACTAGAAGGAAGGACCTTCCTCTATAAACGCCTCAGAAAAGTGCAAAACCCAACAAAAAAAAACTTTACTCTCTTTCTTCATTTACTTCAATACAATTTCTTCTTCTCATCGTCTTCTTGTTCTTGATGTCTAAAGATCCCATAGAGAATAACTGAAAAAACCCTAATATCAAATTTGATCTTTGAGGTAAACAAAGTTATTTTTAAAGAAAATCTAGCAATAGTCGATCCTCGAATGTACGGGAAGAGGGCTTATGGAGGCGATGAATCTGAGGAAAAAGAAGAAACCGAAGAAGATGAGAACTTATTCCCTGTCTTCTCGGCCCGATCTCAACACGACATGAGCGTTATGGTCTCGGCCTTGACTCAAGTAATCGGAAACCAACAAAGCAACTCTCATGATAACATAAGCTCTATTGATAATCATCCTTGTGTCTATAATCCACAAGACCCTAATCAACAAGTTGCTCCTACTCATCAAGATCAAGGTATATATATATACATACTCATATATATATCTATGTTACATTATATTTACTTATAGTCTATGTAACATGGATATTTATCACATTTCTATGTTGAAGACTTGAAGTAAATCTCAAACCTAATTTGTATCATGTTTTTTTATCAATACTCAATTACCAAACCAATGGTTATATTAGTACCAAAATGTATGATTTTTAGCATGGAGATTTTGATATATGGTAATATATGTTTTAGTTTGCCCGAACCAATATTGCATACACTTAGCATAATATATAAGAGATATGTTTGCATGTACTTATACATGTACATATGAGTAAAGATTTGTTGATTTCAAATTTAAAGGAAACTTGAGGAGGAGGCACTATAGAGGGGTAAGACAAAGGCCATGGGGGAAATGGGCAGCCGAAATTCGAGATCCACAAAAGCAAGCTCGTGTATGGCTCGGGACATTTGAAACGGCTGAATCTGCGGCCTTAGCTTATGATGAAGCAGCTCTTAAGTTTAAAGGAAGCAAAGCCAAACTCAACTTCCCGGAGAGGGTTCAGCTTGGAAGTAACTCCACTTATTACTCATCCAATCAAGTTCCACAAATGGAGCCACAGAGTTTACCATACTATAATCAATACTATCAAGATGGGAGTAGTAGTGATATGCTAAGTTTTAATTCAATGTCTTATGATCAAAGTAGTACTACTGCTGCTACAACTTCTTCTTCCGTTGGCTCTTCTAGGCAACAAGAAGAACAAGATTATTCCAGATATTGGCGTTTTGGTGATTCTTCTTCCTCTCCTCATTCCGGTTTTTGAGATATTTAATTAGTGATTTTTGTTGTAATGAAGTAATGATATGTTTCTCTTTTAAAAAAAAATGGTGATGATATGTTTCTTGAATGTTGTTTATTGTTTTGTCCAACGTTAGATTTGTTGATCAACGTATAAATGTTCTTTGGCTTTGGTTTATCAGCTGCAAACAATTTTGGTCATGACAACTCTAGTTGCAAGATAAAATGAGACATTGCAACTCTAGTTGGACAAAAAACTATATATCTTGATATGTTCGTATGTATTTACATTATCTTAATTACTTCGATGTATAAATGTAGACATAAGTGTCAATATACGAGTAGACACAATCTGATCATATGTGAAACCTTCCTTTTAATAAGTTTTATGACCATAGAATTTGTATAAAAAATGAAAGCTCGAAGAGTTGACTTTAAATGTTTTTCTAAATAAGCAATTAGTTTAGTGCGTAAATCACAAAAATTCGGCAGCCGACATGTGCACTTTAAAGACATATTTTCACCTCAAACACCTAAACTTAGGATTTCAGTTTAATTGTACATAAAATTTAACAATGATACCTAATTTCACCCCTAATTAGACCATCTCTATTTAATTACACACAAACTGTCTAATTGCATAAATCGCTGATAGTTTCACCCCTAATTAGGATCTTAAGTCAAAAAATTAACCCAACCTAAACTAATTTATAAGCCATTTATATCACGATTAAGATATGGTCTTCTTCAACCGTGTTTAATTTATATAAACGGATGCAATTAAGGGTGAAATTATCAGCGATTAGGAATGAAATTACTAGCGATTTGTGCAATTAGATAGTTTGTGTGCAGTTAAATAGAAATTATCTAATTAGTGGTGAAATTAAGTCTCATCATTAAATTTTATGTTAAATTTTGTGTACAATTAACTGAGATCGTAAATTTAAATGCATCTATAGTTTGGGGTACAAATACCTTCGACCCCAAAAAAACAAAACACTATAGTATTCGCGTTCGGAGCGGCCTAGTCGCGTGAAAGACACCGCCGCAACTTTGTTAAACGCTTTCAGAAACCGACTTGTACTTCAAAGTCTTGTCTTAGACCACTTGATTTAGTAGCTAGTGGATACTCTATCCGTTGACTTTCCAATAGACATAAAGACTTCCAAAAAAATAAAAAATAAAAATCATGTGTGTTTGAATATTCATTCAACTCGATAGACAAAATTCAATGAGTATACCTAATAACTAATAAAAGTCAATAAGTCAAAGACTTTTAACAACCAGCCGGTGAGTCGGTGACAGTGCTCTGCTCACTCCGGCCTAACCGACTATTTCTCTTATTTCAACTTTTGCGGCTTACTTCACCACCGCCAAATACATTCAATTTCAAACTTCTCTGCCTAAAACTAACAAAACTTGTATTCAAAGATATTCTAAAAGTTTATATTGTTTGTTTAAGCGCTTGTTGTTGTATTCTTCTGGTATGCAACCTCTAAGCATTCCTTAGCTCTATGAACCTTTGATTGGAGATAAAAGCTTCCATTTTGTGCATTGCGTTCGAACAATTTGTCGTATTTCTGCATACATAACATAACAATATTCATAAAGAGAAAAAGGTTTTACCTTTAGAACACATTAACGAATACATTACTTTAGAACACATTAACGAATACATTACCTTTAGAACCTCATCCCAAGAGGATTTATCGGTTACACCAAGAATCTGTCTAGCTTCTGGTTCACTTAATATTCCTCTGTTTCCTCTCTTAATATTCTGCACTGCTTCATGAGCAACCCCTGATTTTGACGCATCTGTTTTACCATTTCAAACATTGTTTATCGACAATTTTGTTACATCCTTAAGAAAAGAAAAAAAGCATTGTAGATTAAAAAACATACTTGTAAGTGCCTGACGATATGCCTGACCACAAGCCCTGAATATGATTCCAGAACCAATCACTATTAAATTCGCCACTATTCTTGCAGCCTGCACCAAATTTTAAGAGCCAGAACACAATTCTCACAAGGGAAACACCAAAATAAAAAAATAGCCTTGAGATATTCATGCCATGGATAGGAAAATTACATACCATCGTCGGATATCAATCAGACAACAGAAGTAATTCTTCGTTCAATACTCGTTATAGGAAACCTGAAATGCAAAAGCTTTCTAAGATCTCTCGTGACAGAATGTAGAAATAACACAATGTAGAATCTGAAACAGAGACAAGTCATGTGTATGCAGAGATGATCAAATTGAGAACCTTAATAGAAGAAAAAAGAGACGGTACTATGTTAGAATTGTTATTTTTATCGGATTCGTGGAATTAGGTATTTTCCGACCACAACGAACCACCCAGTTTCTGCGTTTTGGGACGGACACGGAGGAAGATACTCGGGGCTTGAGGTGGTCGGTCAATATTCAATAGAAACCCTAACCGACGTCGGAAGGTAAATTGGGCCTACATGTTAGAATCTTAAGGCCCACATTTTTCATTTTGAGAGTGGATATTGAGGTACAATCCCTAATGTTATTAGAAATTCTTTTTTAGCCCCAGTATTTATCATTTGAAGACTAAGCTTTGATCATCCAAACTTTCATTTCGAAAACTTTTGCATAGTGTAGTTTGATTCCAAATATATAGTGTTATATTAAAATAATTATGGTTCTTTACATAACAAAGTATTAGACAGTTCAGTTGATGCAATGTTGTAATTACAAGTATAATGTTATGACTTATGAGTCATGGTGTTTATTAGTATTAGTAAAAGCCAAGTTGGTTGATCAATAGATAGGCTCGATTTCGACTAGCTCTATATTTTCTCAGTGGTTGCGAAATTCACGACGCCGTTATAGTGACCAGGATTAGCTTAAGGTCATTACACAAAAGAAAGCTTTAGGACCAAACTCTAACAAACAACTTGATCTTCTCAAGTAATACTAAAAAGTAAAAACTTAATCAAAGGTGTAACTAATGACATAATAAAAGAGTACTTGAAAGGTTTTGAAGTAATAAAGAAGCGATTAGATTTGATCGTTTTTTATGAGCATAGCGAAGATATATTCTGATGTAATGCGTGAGACTTGTGCTAATTTTACTTACCTCCTGGTCACGGTTATAGCGGAAGGTGACAAACCAAGTGGGATCAAAGCTTCAGGACGCGCGGTTTGAGAACCTAACCTTGTTTGGTTCCTAGTCATTCGTCGACTGTACACCAATGACTTCTGCTTTGTGTCTGTTTGTCTGATGAGCTCTTTAGGTCCCATTGGACTCTCTGGTTCTTGTTTCTTTCTCCTTTTTCCCAGTAATTCCCAAAGTAGTTTCTCTTCATTTTCTCGGTTTCCTTCTATGCCTATACGCTACATAGACAAAAGGGTGAAGAAACCTTTAGTGTTTAGTTTATTATTTGAGCTTTCACTAGCAAAACTCATTTTCGAAATTACCTTTCCGGTAACAGAATGTCCTGCTTGCTTTTTCTGACTCGCAGGTAAAAGAAATCTGTCAGAGCTTGTCCTCATTCTTTGAACTTGCTCTTCAGCTTTTTTTAATCTTAATAAAGCGTCGATCTTTGTCTCTTCTGCAAGTCTAATCCTTTTTCTAGCATCTTGCAGCTCTCTCCTTGTATCTGAGTTTGCTCTCTCCATCTCATTCACTACATTCATCAGTTGCACACAAGGGCCAAGCTTTACTTCAGCTGCCAAGTTGCCAACGTATTTGGTCATCGGGTTACACATATTCTTAGCTAAAGCCTGCATAAGATCATTGACACCACAATCTACGGAACCGAGCACCTCATTGATGTTATTAAATAGGACACAAAAGAACTTCACTGTGACTGGGAAAGTGTCGTGGTTTTCTCTGTGAATCGAGCTTAGGTAATAAAGACCTTTCTGGATGAAATCTTGGAAGAAAATTCTGCGATTGTCGATCATCTGCAGAATGTCTTCCTGATGTGAATTCACATCTTTTTCAATGTGCCTAAGCATATGGACTAGCTCTCTAAGTTGCCCCTTATGCTTGTGCAAGATCTCTTTTCCCGCTGATTCGGCTTTAGCAACATAGTTTTCTTCCTACAAAATTAGTATACTGCACGTGAACTTCTGAAGAACAAATCCACTTGGAGTGGCTAGAATTATATACTAACTGCAAGTTCAGAACTTCACGAAGTTAGATATGATTTGCCAAACGGCTTGTGATGACATTGATTAGATTTGAAACAGAATGTACAGAGAAGACGGCATCTAAACAATCCAAACGATTGGTCGGCATTTCGTATATACAGCAGAACAAGGAAAACATTTATAAAGAATCACCAGAATGAAATTTGACTCGAAACATTACAGTTCCAAAATCATATTGCTTTGTTCGCATTCAGTCTATAGCAGAACTAGGCATACATACATACCCAATCGCCAGGCTAAAACTTAACTATACACATTACAGTTTCCGAATCATGTTAGTTTCTTAAAGATTCAATCAATATCAGAACTAGTCATAAATTCTTTATAGAATCCTGATGGTTATTACCTTTGAATTGTGAATTTGAGTGTTCATATAATATCTTTCCTGGTGAAAATACAAGTAACGATCTAAAAACCTTGTGCAGTAGATGCATGACTCTGCGAGATGGTGATTGAGTATAACTCACGGTTTTGAAAATAAAGGTGGAGACTCTCCCTTCGCTCTCCATCTCCGACGTTTTCAGCCCAACCAGCTTCATCAAAGGAATCGCCAACGAATCGAAAACTTCCGCTGCCTTTAAAATACAAAGAGCCTCTCTCAAATTCGTTGCAACACTCAGAATCGTTCAAACTAAGCTTTGAATCTACCGAATCAAAGAATACGATGAAACGATAACCACTCTTAAATTCGTTGAAATGAAGATTTGATAAAATTCGAAAAAAAAACCTAAAAAACTAGAGAAGAGAGATGCATAATTTACTTCGACAAGGCCGAATGTGATCTGCGATTGAAGTTGACGATACGCCAATTTCACATTCTTGTTGCGATCGACCAGCGTCGCGAGCTTATCTCGGAGATCAGGCGACGATACTGCTGCAACACTTTCCTCCGCCTGGAACCTACGTGGATAAAACGCTTTTGGCGGGAACTCCATTGTTGGATCTCAAGTCCGACTTGAAAGAAAGGATTCGAATTTTAAACAGTCGCTTCTCAATTGAATTGCCTTTGTTTTCTTCGTTCGTAAACTCTGGCACGCAAGTTTATATATCTCGGCCCATATATTTGTCTCCAACCAGCCCGGCACATTAATGACTAATACGAATACTGTGTTTGAAGAAGTGTTTTCTATGTTCTAAAATCATATCTACTCAGAGGCATAATTCGATTCTGATCAGTTTGGTTTTAAATAGCTTTGACGTCATTAGAAATCTGCGTGTATAACAAATTAGGCAAAAGGGTTGATAAACAGAACAAAAACAAATTACCAAAAGGGATTAAAACTAAAGACTAATAATTAATTAATTAAGATAAGCGAACAAAGTAAACCACAAACAACCCAAAGACAAACTAGTAATGCATATCTTCACCGCCGTGTCCAGACGCAGACGATCCCGAACAGCTAATACCGCCAACCAAAGCCGCAGCCGCAGCAACCGCATTGTTCCTCTCCAAATGACAAAGCTGACGCAGCTTAGTTGGAACATACCAAATCGAAAGACGAGGATGAGCGTTAAAAACAGCGTCAATATCCCAACCATGACGACAAGCTATGTTAACCAGTGGCTTATAACAAGCCTGACGCCACGAGCCAACGTTCTCGCCGCGTTCTTTAAACGCTCTTCGAAGTGCGTTTGAGGCGTCTTCGTCTAGGCAATGAAGAGCGTAACAATGAACGTAGTGTCTCATTTTTGGTTTGTTTATGTAACTCGCTCCTGATTTCTTCGCATACCTGAACACTTGGTTCGTCACCTAAAAATGCCACAACACATAATAGTTATCAGTATTTAATCAATCAAATATTTTACAAATGATTATTTATTTTTATTTTAATATAAATCATAATATTTTTTTTTATTTTTTTTTGGTTATGTATTCTGTAAACCTCAGTTTTTAATAACGTGCGTCTGAACAAGCAATGGCACAGAGCTCATGGATTCTGTACTATTATCACTAGAAGCAAGAAGACACTCTATTACCCACCAAACAATAGACTGTTTTATATTTTTATATTTTATCCTATTAATTATCAAAAAAGTGTAATAATATATGTATATGAGATTCCTATATATATATATATTAGTATGAAATGAATGCATGCAGAAATGAGAATCTAATTCACGAGGACAACGTATCTAACTATTTTATGTCGTTATAGCCAAAAACAAAATAAACGTCTGTGTCCTTTCCCTAACTCGACACGTTTTCGTACGGTGACTGTCGAATTTTAAATTGAAATCTAACTATATTTCTGAAGACAGTATGAAAACAAAATTCTAATTATTTTTCTATAGAAATAAAAATTGAAAACCCTGAACTCATGACTTGTCAAACTTACTTTAAAACAGCTGTCGATTGTAATAGCTATAGTTTCCCCTACCATAACCTATAAATTCCGACACCATGTCTTTTTTTTTTTTTCTAATATTTTTGTCTAAAAACATAAAGAAAACAAACGGACGGTTCAGATTAAATCTAGGATTTTGATACCTTGGTGGGGCATTTTTCGCCACGGTCTTTAGCAATTGTCTGGACCTGAATAAGGAACTCGCGGCATTGTTCGTACAAATGGAACAGATAATCTAAACCGTTCTTTTTGCCACGTGCTACTTCCCCAGGCTCCGTTACAATAAACGGATGCTCCCTCTGCCTCTCCGTTCCCAATCCACCACCTCCGTTACCGTTATGATCCATTCCGTCATCATCCTCACCGTCGTTACCATCATCGTCAGTTTCAACTGACGTCATCATTGTTTTCTTTCTCCGTCTTTGTTGTTGTTGCTTCTTCATCTTTCCTTGACTTGCTTCCCAATAACCTCCTCCTCCTCCGTCGAGTCCGCCGTTATTCCCCGCCGCATCCGTCTGATCTTGTTGCTGCACTGGTTCCTCTGATAAACCTGTCCAATCATCTACATATACTTTGTCACACAATCACCAATATTTGTTTCATTTTATGCGTATATATATACTCTTTACATGATATTAATCCTCGTACTTCTTGGACTAGGTCTACTTATTAAAAGCCAGACTACTACTGCATACACACTAGCTGTAAATCAATATTATATATAAATCATATTATTTTACTTAGAATATATTGTAGTGAATATGAAGTTACACTCAAAAGCTTCAAAATTACTGCAATCTAAATAGATAAAGAGAATAACAATGCTAGTATTGTACCTTCTTGAGATAGAGCATCAAGAGCGTGATGAGTACCGGAATCACCAGCGGCGGAGAGTAGTAAATGACGGCGTCTAGAAGAATCTTCTTCTTCCTCTTCTTGTAATCGTCTCCGTTCAGCTCTAACGGCAGCTTTGATACCGTACCGTTCACCAACAAGAAGCTCCCACCTAAAGATATGAGAGAGACTATTCATCATCTCTTCAAGCTCCTCATCCTTCATATCTACAAGCGTACTCGCTGTAAAACCTAACTCCGCTATCTTCGCAGCCGTGTAGAAACGTATACCGTAAGGACCGAACAATCCCTCTAAACCACCGAGTCGCATCCCAAAAGCCGCCGTTTGCGGTGTTGGAGCCTGTTGTTGCGGCGGTGGATGAACCGGAGGTGGTGTTTGAACAATTGCTCTCGTTGGGTTCCATCGGAATAAACCATTTGCGAAACCTTGAGGATCCATAGTTCTCTCTATCACTCACTCTTGTTTTTTCTCTTTGTTTGCTCTTTTGAGGAGGAATGCTTTATTGTAACAATGACCAGTCGAGCAAGTTCTTTAAATACAACAGTAAAGAAACCAGAAAATAAATACTAGGTTTTTGTTATATCCCTTTTTTATGTAGCTGATTTTGCAATAAAGCATTTATTTATGTGTATATAAAGATAAAAGAAGATTTATGTCTTGCCCGGAAATTGACAGTTGGGACTTAACAAGTCAAACTTTTCTTTCATCGACATTCTTTTTCTCTACTACCATTCGAGTTTTGACACGTAAGTATATAAAATGATTAGGGTTTTTACTGTGATGATCCTCTCTTGTTTTTTTCTCAATTTGCTTTTTGTTTTTTTTATTGTTGTGCATGAAAGCTTGATCAAACCAACTCTCTTATATATATATATATATAGGAAAAATTGCTAAAAAAATATTGAACTTGTACAAAATTGTCAAATTAATACCAAACTATAGATATTGTCAAATTACATATCAACTTTTGTGGTCCACACCAATTTAAACTCCATTAAAGTCAACTATAACACTAAACTTAACGTCGTTACTTTTTGTTTATCTTATGTTCTTAATCACAATTTTTACCAAATTCATCGATTTCACCTTCCTAAATTCTGAAATCTCCAATTTTAAACTGTAGATTCCAAAACCTTTCTCAGACACGATTTATTCTCTTCTGTTTTACATTCTTCTATTCTCTTCTACCCTTTTTAATTGTTTCAAAGTCTAAGAATTA